>QJNY01000349.1:0-87599 GCA_004155945.1 Monosporascus sp. mg162
ACATATAAAATATATGGTAAACCGTTTTATCAAATATAATAAAATATCTAAAAATATGACGTAATTATAACAATTTTCCAAGAATTCCTATGTCGTAAATGGCTTAAAGCTAATAATAACACAAAAGGTTGCTTAATTTTCCCATTTTTATTCGAATTTTAAAGTATTATTAAAAATATAGTGATTTTGACGATTTTGTATGGGAAATCGCCGGCGCGTGGAGGGGGTGGAGCGTTGATGGGGTGGTCGCCTTACTATCCGGATTGTCAAAAGAATATGAGGGATTTACTTAATTGGGGCAGGACTTTGGTTCGACCCTGTACCTTACCTTGCATTGTCTTTACTAATTCAACCCCGTAATCGACATCGAAGTTTAACATGGCGGCCCTGAGGCATATGGGACCTCATCCATCGCCAAGGTACTCTTGGTGAAGACTTTCCCGTCTCACATAATCATACAATTATAGGGGCAGGCAGGGACCTCTATTACCACCATCTTTTGCCTTCGGCGTCACCTTATGATCTTATAATTACAACGAACGACAACAACCACAACCATCAGATCTTCTCAGGAGGTTCCATAACTGCAGATGCGAAAGTTATCATAATAGCCCTACCATAACAAGGAGTCTATGATACTTTATGCTTTTCTACCGGATTCTCTTTCCACGTAGATAAATACCTGTTTGTATTATTGCTGGTCAGGCCGCCCTAGCCGCCGTAGATGACCCCCTTGTCTTAACATCTTATTTTATAAGCTATTTCACCTTCTCTTTTCCCACTCCATTTCTTCCCAATTCTAACCCACAAATAAATGTCTGGTCATCACACCGGGACAACGCGCGGTTGACCATCAGACACTTAGGATTAACCATTTTCTTTCGGCAATGTTTAATAAGTACTTGGACACTTTAATGTCGAGTCCGTAAGGTCAGTTGCACACCTTACAATACTGTTATTATCCCCAATTAGATAGGGGGATGGTGTATTCTATGGTAGAACTAGTATGCTACTGTTAACATAGTGCCAATGCTACTGAGCTTAACCACCTGATTACGCATATAAAACGCCTAGCAATGGTAATGCAGCCCCTTGTTGTAGTGTGATGGATTCCGAGCAAAGTACGGCGTGTCACTACCACACGAACGATGATAATGGGCGCCTGAGCAGGCATGGGTCGAAGCAACTCAATCGAAGCCTGATCCTTGTCGCATATGGCACTTAGCTATGTAGTCCATAAGATTAAGCTGTTGCGATATACTCACAAGGAGCTCGAGCTTGCAACATTAGTGGACGGGAAGGTACAAGTGTGCTCGGGGGAAGGAGTAGGGTAGGAACAAGAAGTAGAAAAGAGTGACCAGTCCCGTATCAGACTGTTTAACTAGCGGAATATGTGTAAGACTCGGAGGCATAAAGGGGTACTTTCCCGATGTTTAAAATGGGTATACGTCCGGCAGCTAGTTTAATAAATGAACCTAACGATAAGCATCCTATAGCTATAGTTTATGCATCAAGACCTACAAAGAGTTAGAATGATGGTGTTCAGCCAGCAGGTACATTATGAGGGATAAGCCATAGAAGCGTCTGCTGTTATTTAACAGGTTGTCAGGTGCAATATGAGAAATTCTAAAGAGCACATGCATCCACTATGTCCCCAGGTCCAGACCCAACACCTATTCCGCCTGCGTCTCTTTCACTATTTGACCTAGTTCGTATTTTGCGCCATCAATCCAGCTTAAGGGGCATCAACAAATGGCTTATAATGTCTAGGTCCTTAACAAGACTAATAGTGTAGTAGGCAAGCAATGTGGTTATAAGGACACGAGTGGCAAAGGGGGTTATTAAAGCAAATGTTCCCAACTTATCGCCCAAATAGATTTGGAAGCCCCTATACTCTCCTCGTCTATTCCCGAACACCAACTACTGCAAAGCCGCATTAAAGCCGGTCAGGTATGCAAAGAAGGACTTTTTATAACGAATATAGCTTTGTTAAAAGCTGGAGATCTTTAAACTGATTTTGACAACCGAAGAAGAGCAATAGCGAAGATCGACGGAAACACTTAAAGGGAGACGCTCCGTTAGGTGACCTCCAGGATGACAAATCGGCAATATTCTTTTTAAAGGAATAAGCTGACACTTAGCTTATAACGTTGTCGTGAGCAAAGAGTCCTGTGAAGTGAGATATCGACAATGAAACCATAACTCGCAAGTTAATCATAACGTGCCAGAGAGAGGTCGGTAATAGGCCTTGTAAGATGATCCATCAACGGTAAGGCTTGTAATTAATGGACAAATCGACGAAGAAGCCCAGAAGATAGATATTGATGAACCTTAGGAGACAAACCGACAACATCGCTTTTTGACCGGATCTATCCGCGTTTTAGAAATATTTTAACCTGAACTGCAATAGGAGTGACACTCCTTGTTTTACTCTTGCAACCCGGTCTTAAAGCGCCGCATTCGGTACCGGGCCACAATCGACAATGCAAACAATAGTTCCCTGTCTGCACATTAAATCTCGGCATGACAGGCAATTACAACCTAATTCTGTCCTTTTCCATATTACAACCTTTTCTTTACATAGGCATGCCCAAATATTGAGTTGTAGTCGACAAGTAAGGCCACATTGACAACCAAGACTACATAGGCGCCTTGGACCTATTAATAGGTCGGATTTTGTCGATAGAAGTAACTAGATTAACAACCTAGAATATATCTGCAATTGAGACTATATTAACAGTGCAGAGTATACTCGTATTTATGCTATATCAACGAGATATATCAATACTTAGGCCTGTTCCATTACCAAACCGCATCTTCTTTTCTTTCCACTTAAACGTGTTTTCACGAAATCATACTAGATTATAAGTTCACGGCCTTGACTTACAGACGACTTTGACTTCGTCGACGGCTTCGACGTTATTGACAATGTAAGTTTTTAAACCTGAGCCGCCTTTAAAATCTAACTTCCTTTTGGCCTTATACAACTTATTTAATAAATGTCTTCTGGACGTTTAATCTCTCGGCTGTTTAGAATATTCTACGAGACAAATCTGTAATGATACCCTTAAGTTTATTGTCCACGTACGTAAGTGCTTAGACTTGTCCTACAACCCAGACTTAACTTTACTTCTTATCTTTTACTTTAACTAAAGAATACAAACCAGTGTCTTATAGTTAGCGCCTTAAAGTACCTAATATGATGATGTTGCTATTGACGACTCCAGGTTATATTAACCACTTAAGGATATATTGATAATGCGGGCAGTATTTTAGCCTGTCCTATCATAATAGACTTAATTCTCCTTCTTACTGTTATGGTGCGCACCTCACGCCACTACGCCAGGGGCAAAAGATTGGCGGATTGATCGCATTGTTAGCAATCAACTTGGTGCCTACAGCTGTATAAGAGCTCTTACGCTGCACAAGAGCTCTTACGCTGCTACGGGTGACCAGGCCGTAACACTTACCTTCTATGGCTTCCTTCTTACAGAAAGCATCCTGGCAGTAAGCGATAATTTACAACTTTGAGTATAGTGACGAGGTAGAGCCATGTCAAAACTCATAGTTACATTAGTAACTTAAGGCTCTATTGACGGTGTAAGTGACTCCTTAGACCTGCCCCGCCACCAGAAACCTGGCCTCTCTGCCGTACCCCCATTACGTTCTTTGACAGGAGCATACCTAACAGTGAGTCATAATCAACGACTTAGAGTATATCGATGAGACAGAGCCACTTTGACAACTTAGGGTCACATCAATAGCGTAGGCCTCTATCGACGATGTAAGTGATTACTAAGACCTTCCCATTACCAAAATCGACGTCTTTTCGTTTCCCCTACAATATGGTCTTAACGGAAGCACACCTGCGTGCATGAAACCATAACCAACAGCTTAGCGTGTCTCGACCAAACAGAGCTCAACGACGACTTAAGTCTATATCAGCGAGTTAAGTCTACATCGACGAGTTAAGTCTATATCGACGATCTAAGTCTATATCGACGATCTAAGTCTATATCGACGATCTAAGTCTATATCGACGACTTAAGTTTATATCGACGACTTAACTACTTAGACCTATCCTGCTCACATCAGACATCTACATCTTCTTTTCTTTTACAACCTTTTTGACAGGAACACTTCCACAGGCATCGAAATCAAGTTGACGGTTTAAGATTACGACGAGAAGTTAAGGCTATATCGACGAGATAGGTACTACTTAAATCTGCCCTAGCACCAGAAATTTCATTCATTTGGTTCCTTCCACAACTCTTTTCGTTTTGTAACAGACGCAAACCTGACAGCAAGTAGCCCGAGCCACCAGTGTGAAGTATATCGACGTCACAAAGCTATACGCCGACTTCAGACCATATTAACAAATCAAGTCTATATCGACGAGGTACATGACTACTTAAACCTTCCCTCGCACTAGTAACTTCACATTTTCCCTTCCTTCTACAAACTTTTTTCCGTAATAGAAGCATACTGACAGTGAGTCATACTCAGCAACCTAGAGTATATCGACGATCTAAGTCGTATTTCAACCTGACCCGCAACCATAACCAACCTTGCCTCTTCCAATTTCCCCCCCAACACCCACTCTATTGATACATACACCCAGACCTACATCGCCATCACTCCATTTACAGCCCAACAACATGCCACGACCGTCAGATATCGCAGACCTAGGTGAAGTGGTCGAGAAGGACGGTCAGATCAAGTACAAGTGCCAAATCAAGAAGCCGGATGGCACAGAATGTGGAGCCCTCGTCCAGAACAACAAGCATAGCATCGGCTCGCACCGCAAGGTGCATAACCCTAACTCAAAGTACGCAGCCGATAAAACTTCCTGGCCCCAGGCCATCAAATGCCGGGAGACAGTCCACAACGACGACGGCACCACCGAAGCTTGTGATTTCTCAATGAAAAATAAGCATCTCATGTTGGCCCATTACCGTAGAGACCACGGCCTCAAGGGCAGAGGCGAAGCCACGAAGCTCTACAAGAAATATGGTGTCTAGGTACGTACTATTTCAACTTAGCAATATGGAGTCCCCGAACTAATGGAGAAAACCCAGAGTTCCGCCCACGATCGTCCGCCCGACTCGTATCTCTGCCGCAACGAACACTTTCGCACAATGACACGGAAGAGAAGGATATGGAGGGATGGAACATGACGTAGGGGAAGGAATAGGGAACGGGGAGTGTGCAACACCATTATGAGCTTCGCGATGGACTGGCCGGCGTTAGCCGTATCGTGCCTTAGATTCAGAGAAATGGAATTCTCTCGGTAAACCAACCAAACTAAGCCCCAAAACTCTTGATACCGTGATCGTAGCTCTGCTCTGGCTCCATAATCCTCTCCATTTGGGCCATAAAATTGTGATGTGGCTGCCAGCAGCTTATTATCCCCTGGAAACCTAGCTGGCAACACCGCCCCTTTCACGGCGTATTCGCCATTTTTCTGGGAATCTGCGACTGTCAGGCTAACTTGAGTCGCGACTGCCATACGTGAGAAAAATTTGGAGGGCTTGGGGCGTGTCCCTATGGCGTAATGGCTGAGCGACGGTCTAAGGGGTAGGCGGGGCAAGACTGGCTGCCATTCCACCTAAGGTGCCCGTAAACTCAGGTAATCTGCCAGCTTAAGCTATAGAGATGATATAATTGGATCGCTGGTTGGTGTCGAATCAGGTCCTGGTTACATACTAGGTGGGTAAGGGGGATAGTGCTAAGTGTGAGGCGGTACGGCTAGAGGGGCGCAAAGTAACATAGAGTATAGATATGACCATCCGGACATCGACGTACACTCTTAGTAATATCTGAACACGAATCCATGTCATGGGGCACTGAACGAGATATATAGCAATCTATTTATTAGCATACCAATTGAACAAAGGCGTCATATCTTGAACCAAGACCAGAGGTCAACAGTTAATAAATAAGCGACTCAAAAACCCCGTCTAGTTTATCCTTCCATTTGAAGCCCACAGCAGTCAATAATGAGTTTCCAGTCATGTCGAAAGCCCTCTTGAAAGGTTGGATACGGGGCTGAGAACCGTCTTGACCGATAATGAATCCGAACTTTGAACCGTCTCGCCATCAGGAACAGCAACAACGGAATCAGAGACAATGACTCAGAGAAGCCCAGGCTGGATAGCGAGAAGCAAGAAACAAGGCGGCTGTGATAGAAGGCCGGAAGCTCAGGAATTCCTCCACGAATCCTGGCGATTTAAATTCAAGGGAATCTTTAAAGGGGGGCTTGAATAGAGTTGCAGGGAAAGTCCTGTAGAAAGAGTGTTGATTCCATGGCTCCAAGGACGGTATAACGGGCACTAAGAAAAAAGTTAGTTTAATCCCGTAATCGTAATTGTATCGCTAACATCGTTTTTAAAAAAAAACCCAGTTAATTACCTTATGTAAGTAATTTTTTACCCTACCCTAATATAAATGTACCACTTCTGCCCCGCCGGTAACGCCGTAAGTACCTCGTTAAACGTACGTCTTGTTACCGTTTCACTAACGTAATACTCTCAAACCGACGCCCAGATTGCCGCCTAAAAGAAGATAATTAAGTATCGCCTGGTTTCTAGTAACGATAATTACTAATTATAGGCGCTAACCAAACGTGTTTTCAGAAATAAGATATCGGTTGCGGTAACTGCAGCTCTAGGTTATGTCCTGTCAGACACAAGCGTGTATTCAGTATTGGGGTCAAAACAGTTGTTCTTTTTATTCATCATGAAGTCCTTGGACCGCGTCGGTCGGGGCTTATATGTGTAGATGTGGCTGGTCCAGTTGCCACCCTAAGCCACAGGTAATCTCTGTGGTGTCCTGTCTATTTTAGGACCCTTGATATCAGCAGTTATCTGACATGTCCAGGCAGGCGTCAACATGGCGACGTTCTCCCTACGTCTTAATAACTTTTAATTATTGCTAAATAATCGTTCCGTTATGTTCTCCTCTCGTAGCTAAACTAAGTTGTTATTACATAGTTGTTATATTAGCGTACTGTTATCTTACCGCTTGTTTTGTAATTCTGGTATTTATAGCGTTAATAGAGTTTATACTTATGATTTTTTTTTAATTTAGTATGGTACAGCTGTCAGATATAGGGGACATCAAATGTGTTGTATTAATTGGCTAGTTGCGCGCATTCTAGCAACGTGTACTGATCTTTGAAGTAGTTTAGCCACGGAGCATATATCTTCCGATCAAAGGAAGCCTTTCCGTATATAGGGTGCTAGCGCACCCCTTGCTAGCTGACATAACCCCTCAACGCCTCGACGCAGTTACGGCGTTAACCGTTACACTTTATCACTTCCTAAAGCCGTAGCGTTCCATTTTACTTTTCCTTCGGCGATCGAATCCTTTTAATTAACCAATTTCTCCTTGGAAATTATTCGCAGGTTATTCCTCTGCCGGTTGAGGGCTTCCGTAATATCCATTAATCCTAGTTGTTTTTTAAAGTGCCTGAAAGGTTTTCGTAATAGGCCCTTTGTTAATCTATTAATTAATATATCGCCCGTAGGCGTATAGTTTACTTTAATTATGGGGGTTTTTTTTTTTGCGGCTTTTTGCAACCAGTAATTCTATATATTTATACGCCGCAGTTTCGTTTGCGATAAGGCGACGTCGGCGTTAATAAACCGAATAATTTATCGATTATCGTATTATATTTTTAGCGGTCCAGTATCCAGGGTAATTCCTAATTCTGTGATTAATCGAAAGATGAATAAGACTTTTTTACAGCTTACGTAAGGGATAATAATTCCGTTTTTGTTTTAAAAGTAATTATTGTATTTTGTTTGTTTACCCGTTATTTTATTACTTTTTTAAATAGCTTTATAACGTAGGTTTGAAAGCTTTTTCGATCGATTGTATTATTCGCGAAAAAAGCGTTGCTTTAAATATTTAACGAATTTTTACCCCCAAATTGCAGCGTTAATATTTTGGTTCCGATTAAATATAATATGGCCCGATCGGTAGCTTTGTAATATACGTCGTTAAAGTTTAGGTTGTATCGGGTAAATCGGGATATCGTAAAGGCTTTATCGGGTCGTATAATAATTATTACGTATAAGATGGAACCGATTTTCTTTTTTTATATTTGTTGATAAACCTTTAATGGGCTAGATTAGGATTCGGCAGTAGTTGTTAGGGGTTACAATGGTCCGGGCATACCTGCCTGCTCCTCGTACATATATACCTACATGTCCCCACGTAATCTTCGATAATATACGAGATCCAGACTTTGACACCTTTATATAGTTATACATATCTTATACAAAGCTACTCGTAATACGTAAAAAATTATAAGTTAACAGCTGTAATATCTTATTATTATTTTATTATCCTTATTATTACCTCAGTAATCCTTAATAAGTAATACTTATTACCCGAATTAAAAACTAATTTTCATTATTATTTTATTATTTTTATACATTTAAAGGGGAATATACGAAAAAAAGTACGAAATAAAGGTAATACTTAACGTTAAACTTAATAAACATACTTATACCAGCAAGAAAAAAGTTCGAAGGTATACGAAAAATATACGCTTTTATTGTTAAATATCTTAATAACCGGTACCTTTTACGAAAGTATTAAAGAATTATCGAATTTTTTGAAAAAGAAACTTATTTTAACGTCGCCCTTAATAACTTTTACGGTATAATAATTATTAACGTATTATATTCGATAACCTTTTTAATTTATTAAAAGGAAACCGACAAGTTATTCGACTAATAATTTAAAACTATTTACATATATTTCAAATTTTTCTGCGGAAAAAACGCCGAATTTAATAATTTTCTTTTTAAAAAAGAAATACTTAAGTAATTAAATTTTCCAGAAAATCCGATAAAGTTAACATTTACATCGTTAACAAAGCCAGTACTTATATCGCTAACAAAAAAACGTAAGCAGCCAAATTTCCCCGCAATTTTAATAAAATTAATACCTATACCGATAAATAAGCTAAAATTTTAGGAATTCCAAACTTTAAAAAATACCTTAATTAAAATAACCCTTAAGCAAAAGAGTATATTAGCTTTTCCGCTAAGAAACTTTAGGTTATCGGCCCAAGGCGCAAATTAAGACGGCTTTTTAAATTTGTCCGAACTTTCGAATAAGGACGACGGTATAATATAAACCCTGGCTTTTTTATTTAAGGAAATAAAAAAGTTTCGCGTTAACTAAAACGTAACGCCCGTTATACGTAACCAAACCTTAATTAAGGGAATTACAAAGTTATATTAATTCCGTATAATAAACGTTAAATTATTTAAGTTAAACGCCGAAAAAGTTAAACATAACGGTTTAATTATTTTTATAACCAAAAGCAGGTATGTTATTACGATATATACTTATAGGCCAAAAAAATAAAAAAATAAGCCGATATAAATAACCGAAAATCCGTTATTTTTAAAAAAAACTTAAATCTTATTTCGTAATAACGTATTAACCTGGTAAAAGCAATAACTTTCCGAACTTAATAAAAGCCGCCTTCGGTTAAGGCTAACGACTTTCTTAAATGTTATATTAAAGCAATTCGGAATTAAATTAAAAAAAGCCCAGAAAAAATTAATTTAAAACCGGTATATTTTTAAAAAATAATAAGTAAAGGAAACCGGTTGAAATTTACGTTATAAAATTGTTTAAGTACGCCAAATTATAAAGTAATTTAACCGACTTTTAGCTATTTACCCGCCTGTATTAAAATTTGCACCCGGCTTTTTAGGTATTATACCTTCGGCTAAAAAGAATAAATAGCATTACGGCGTATCTGGACAAGGTCGACGACAAAGCCAAAGCCAAAAAAGTAAAATTGAACGATTCGCCGAAACCAATTTTTACCTTATAAAGCGATTTATATAATAATATAAATAATTTAAATAATAAGGCTTATTAAACGAATAATAACCGCAATAATTACCGGTTTTAACGCTAAAAATCGCTATAGTATAATCGAAAAACTTCTGGATTTCGTCCCTTTAATTTAAGTTCTTATAGGTATTCCGGAGACCGCCGAGGACAGGGATAATAACGCAAAAAATTACGTTTTCGTTAACATCCCAAACGCGAAAAACGTTCGAATTACCCGGATCGCGAAAGTTATTAATGCCGTTTTGGACGATACCGAAAATTCGGTCAAAAAAACCGACGTTAAAATAAAACTTATGCATTTATTAACGAGAAAACCGTATAAAAATACGAAAAAAACGCCGAAAATTACTAATCTACTTAATAAGCTAACAGTTACTATTATTTTAACAAAGGCGAAACTAAATTAAAACCTAATTATAAAAAAAGTTAAATATATATCAAAAATAACGTTATCGATAATACGTATTTCGTATATTTTAAAAAACCCGACAAAACGTTAATTACCAAAAATACCGATAAGGAACCGAATTACCTATGTTAACGATACGATACGCAGTACGGTACGGCTAACCTCTTTACCGGTTATGCATAAAAAAATATATACCTAAAAAACAAGCAATATTAAAGATTATACGAACGGTAAATTTTTCGAAACCTGCTTTAAAAATTGTAAGCGTTAACGAAATAATATATTTCGTTTTAAATAACGAATAAATAATTAAAGCTAACTTAAATCCAGCATTAAAAAATTATATATAACGAAAAACGTCGTACTCAAAGGTAGGCATTAAAGTTAACATTAATGCGCAACTTATGGACGTTTGCATAAATACGGGAAGCTCGTCGATTCTCGTCGACCGAAAATAGGTAACTTCGTAGCCAAAAATCCGAAGTTTTATAAGTATAACCTTATTTACGTTAAAAGTATTAATTTGCAAACTTTTATTACTATTTAAGTAAAATTCGACTTTTATATAAAAAGTTAAGTTAAAAATATATAAATTAATAACTACTTTATAATTAAACCAAACGTAATCGATAACCTTAAGCCAAAGATATTACTAAATACCGAATTTTTAATTTAGCGTGGAATTAAAATCGATTTCGTTAAAAAAAACTATACTTTTCAATTAATTTTTAATATAAAGGTAAAAAAGGAAACCGTTAAAACGGTAACCTTAAATTTAATACGAAAAAAAATCATAATTATAACGTTTATTAACATAAATTACGTTAATTTACCCAAGTTAATAAATAAGAAAAATCGAATAACTTAACCGGTATACATAACAACAAATTATCCGGAAACGCTAAACCTTACTTTTGATAAATTTAACCTAAAAAAAGTTATCCTTTATAATATTAAGGCTTGGCCTTTAGTAATTAAAAAGAACGAAAGGATTAATATTATATACAACTATACAAATAACGAAAAAACCCAATTAATTAACTAATACGATATTAAGCAATATTAGGAAACCGGTTTAACCCGAAAAAAATAAACCAATATAATCGAAAAAATTTATAATCCCGCTATAAAAAGCATAAAAGGCGCGAAAATAAACGAACGCTTAAATACCGACTTTTATATCCCGTTATACGGCATAACGGAGTTAACGAACATTTTATTTATCAAATCCAAAAACGGCGCAGCTATCGCAAAAAACGACCCGGTAATCAGCAACAAAATACGCCGCTTAATTAACAGCTACGATATTTTTCGGAACAAAAGCATAATATTAGTACCCGAAAAATATAAGATACGTATCGACCTTATCGACGGATAGCAGGAATAACTTAAACCGGTTATAATATACCCGATAAGCGTTAAAAATTGCCAAGTTTTCGATAAGAAATACGACGACTTATACAGAAAAAAGAAAATATTTTTTTAAAACGAACTTACTTCCGTTATAATTCCAATTTTCGTCGTATGGAAAAAATTAAATATTAAACATAAAAAAAGGCGCGTAATAGCCGATCTTAAACCGTTTAACAAAATAACCGTCCCTAATATTTATTTTTTGCCCGACCAGAATAATATTATAAATAATATAACTAGTAAAATATGATTTAATTTATTTAATACATTTAACTTGTATTTTTAATTATTAATACGAACGGAATATCGGAACCGTATAATAATTATTAATCCCCGAAAATTAAAAGGGTTTAACGTAATTCTAATAAGTTTTTATAACGTTTTTGCTTTTATTTAAAGGTTTATAAATAAGCTATTTTTCGTATATAAACATTTCGCACGTATATATATTAATGATATTATCGTCTTTAGCACTAATGCCGAAAAATATATGGAGTATTTACGTATCGTATTGGATATACTTAACAAAACGCGGGTTTAAATTAACGCGGAAAAGTTCTTCGTCGGCTTTCCAGTAATCCGCCTGCTGGGTTACAACGTTAATAAAAACGGAATTTCTAAAATTGATAACCGCATAAACGCATTTAAAAAGTTCGCTTTTCTTAATACGCTTAACGCTTTAAAAACTTATTTAAGTATAACAATCTAATTACGCAAAGGAATTGCGTAATATAACGTTAAAGCAGCACCCTTCGAATAACGAAAAACGGAACTGCTGGCGAAACTTAAAAAGTCGGGAACCTTACTTACCAAAATATCGAAATAAACGAAACAAATGCACATTTTTAAAATTAAATTCGTGCCGACGGACGAAAAAAAAAAGCATAAAATCAGCTTTAATACCATTTGTATATTTAATACGTTACGTATTACTACGAAAAAGATAAGCCTTTTTTCTTAAAGGTAAACGCTTATAAAAAAGCTTATAACATCATAATTTTCTAATTGGCTGGCGAATAGAACGGTTAAGCCATCCCCGGCAAGAATATACCTAAAACCGAAATTAAGCCTATCTTTTTTATATCCAAGCTAACTTTTAACGCGGAAAAAAAATACGGATTTACAAAAAGAAAAATGGCCGCTTTAATATATGGATATAAAAAGTTCCGAAAACTTATTTAATTTAACCGATTTCCGGTTAACGTTTTTACCGATCACGTTTTTATAAAAGGAATCGTCACTTATACGTTTCTAGCTACCATAAACCTCAATAAAGCTAACCTTAAGTTAGTTAATACAGTTAATCTTTTGTCGTAATTTCAGTTAAAAATATAATATATCCTAAAAAAGCTTAACGTAATACCAAATGCGCTATTACGCCTGCCGACAGTAATCTCGGATTAAAAAACAACTAAACGAAACGAATCTAACGAGCTAAACGACATATAAAACGACGTTAATATTTAGTATTTCCTAGCAAAAAATAAAAATAAAACCTTCCAAGCTACCTCCGTTATCAGTAATAAGTTTAAGGCCCGTATTATCGCGAAATATGCAACAGATCACCGGTATAAGCACGTATACGCTATACTATAAAAAATGGAAACTAACAAACGCAAAAAATAGCAATATCAATTATTTAAATTACAGGATAACCTTTTATACTACGTCAAGCTAAACGGCCATAAAAGGTTATACATCCCTTATATCTACGTCTAAAACGTCCTAAAGCTTATACATAATAAAAAATACCATTTCAGTAAGAATCGCATAATAAAGGATTTATGTTAAGGATTATTTGGTGCTCCAAGCGCTATTAGCTTGGTAGACCCACTTATGTAGCTAGCTATGCTTGGCGGGCCCATATATAGCTGGTTTGCTTACCTACTTGATCAGTGCGGTTACGTCATAGGTTACGTAACCTTTTATAAAATTGTATTTTAAGCTAGGTTATCGAAAAAGCTAGCTCTCGTTCATCAACCATCAATATAACACATTTCGGAGCTTTAGAATCCCTCGCTTATCTGGTACGGTATGTGCGGAATTAACATATTCGTTCGCCTTTTAGGGTTATCAAATCTTTTCTTTACGAATTATTTAGTCCGTCGGGTTTTTTCCGTGGTATACCATCGCGGATTTTCTTATTTATTTGATTATTGCTCGACTTTTTGATTTAAGGCTTTAGCTTTCGGAACACCTTAATTTCATTAAGGCATTCTTAGTTTGCGTTAATCCAGTTCGTTTTTTGTGATTAAGTTTGTTGCTATTGCAAATTTGCTTTTAAAACCTTATTGTTTTAAATCCAAGAAATCGTTTTATATCCGCCGTACGAACTAAAGTTTCGACCTTTACAGATCCTCTGGTTGGTAAGCTTATTCCTACAAAATCTTCGCCTTCGCCATTTCCGGAACAAAATTCCTTGGTTCCTTATAACCTTAAGTATGTTAAACAATTAATTAACCTTTATAAAAGCTTTCCAGCCTTTCGAAAAAGCCCTGGTTCCTTACGATCAGAATCGGTTTTATCTTTTAGCCGGCATCGTTACTCCCTTAATGCTTTAAGCTTCTTTCTTAAGGTTGAAATTTTCCTTTCGTTATTAATTCATCAAAACCTTACCTTTAACGTTATTGGTAATACTATTACTGTTCCTTTAAATTTGCCTTTAAGGGAAGGTTTGCTTTTTTTCGAATTTTGTCTTCCGTACGGATATTTAAACCTATTAACCTTTTTGGAAAATTTGAAAGTTCAAAATAGTTTTGTTAACAATTTTGACATTTTTAGAACATATAAAAGTAGGAGTATATCCGAAAGATTATCCTTTCCCGCTTCCGTTATAAGAAACCTATTATTCGTGGAATCCGTGGTTAAAACCCTTATTAAACTTTTGCCAAAATACCGTTTATCCTTTTTTATTCCGTTAATATGTCCAACTTTATTAACTTTTACGCCCCGGCTATTTCTCGTACTGCAATCCCTAACGTAACGAGTTATAGAAAGTTTAATAGCAGCGAATCCGCTTTAAAATAGCTTGCCCGGTTAAAGTAAAAGTTCAAAAAAGCAGGTTATGTTAATGGCTAGCTGCCCGTTTCAAAAGTTTTCCAGGCCATCGACATGCAGTGTGACGGCGAGGCGGCTACGTTTTTCGACAGCAACCTTCGAGTTAAAGCTGCTTTGGATCGAACTTTTTTTAATGCAGCTACTTAACTTAATTTTTAAGCCGTAAAGCAGGCTTTAAAAGACCAGTTTTTAGCTAAGTTAATTAACAATCTGGATAACTGCCTTATAATAGATATAAATAAGTTCGCTTAACAGCCCGATAAACCTTTTGCCGTTTATTATATTCGAATAATTACCCTTTTAAAACGTATTAACGTTCGAAATTTTCTCCGAAACCTTTAAAGCGTATTTTAAAACCCGCTAACTTTATTTAAGGCTTATATATTATAAACGCTAATCTATCGCTTCGTTAATAGTTTAAAAGATATTAACTTACGTCATAAGGCCATCAACAAGAATATTCGAAATTAAACTGCTTTTTGGGTAATTTACAACGTTATAAAAAACTATCAGCATATCTTAAATAAAAAGGCGGCAATTAAAAAGTCCCGAATAAAAACGGTTCGATACGAACTTATAAAAAAGTTTATTATAAATCGTACTGGTTTATTTCTGGATTACGTTTTGATCCGCTAGTACCTTCCGGCGCTAACCTCCAGCTTTACTAGCATCCTTAACCTATAAACTTTAATGCTTTATAGGATGGGATTTTCTTACGGTTTATATCTTAATTACCCTACTTTCCCGCCTTTAATTATTCCAGCTAGCGATACCAATTTTGCACTTGGAATTAATCCATACCTTTAAGGCTTTTATTATTCTTAGTATCCCGTTTTATAAACCAACATTTTTCCGAATATACCTTTATTTCAAAACGCAAATAATTAAAACGGCCAGTTTTAAGCCTTTCCTTAGCTTTAGGCATTTACATATCCCAAAAATTAAAACCAGAATATACGCAGTAAAAGCAAGGGCTATGGAAATTACCTTACTGGAAACCGAGGTAAAACTGGCTTTAACGTTCGTATTAACAATTCGAATATTACGTAACGTTTCCCAGCCAAAGAAATATCGAAGTACTTAATTATAAATGGTTTTAAGCCTTTACCGAAAGGTAATATTTACTTTAAGTATAAAGAAACAGGTTATTTTATTCCAACTTACTTAGCTTTTTTTAAAAGGTAGTTTCAAAATTGGGAATAGGTTATCCTAAAAGCCCTTATATATCCTAAACCTTCCCTTTAAAACCTTGGAAATAATTCGATATTATAAGGATAAAGTTATTTAAATTTTGCCTTTGCTTAAATCTTTTATAATCAAATGCAACCTAAGTTCGTTAAAAAGCTGCGGGCTGATAATTAGATTTGTCGTTAAATTTCTAAAACTTCGACCGTTACATTAAGTACTTTTACCTTAATTGTTATTTCCGCATTTTCCGGTTCCCAGTCCCCTTTTAATCCTTAGAACTTATTAAGCTCGAAAAGCCTATCGATTAAGGTTAACCTATTATCCTTTACTTTAAAGCATGATAATAATTTGAAAAAGGAAATCTATAAGTTCGCATATTTTCTGAACTTAATTGTCGGGCCGGCATCCAAAAAGCGTCGAGGAGCTACTGGATAAGGTATCGTATTTATTAAAGAACTTTTTAATCCAGCCAAACTTTTCAAAGGCTTTAATGGGCGACGCGGCGCGAATAAAGTCGGTTCCAGTAGCAAAAAAACTCGACGTAAGGGTTTGCAGGAAATATACGGCCGTATAGGAAAAGGCCCTTTTAATTTCCTGCAGTTGGCCAAAGCCATTCGTATCGATTTAAACTTAATTAACCTTTTTCAGATTAGCTCAAAATATACTAAACAATTTCGACATTTATTTACAAAACGTAACGCTAAATTTAAAAGGCGAACTAAGCGGAAAATCGAGGCTTTTAAAGGCCGACATCTAACCTTAGTTCCTTTTGCGAAATAAAGGAAGAACTTAAATACTAATATCACCATGCCAAACGTAGCTATCCGTTTTAATATAGCTAAAACTACTATAGTACCCAAATATCCCCTTACTTTTAAACCAGTTCGAATCTATTACATAAGCGCTATCTTAAAGTATAAAAAAAAGACGTAATAATTTCATTTACCTTACCTAATAACTCTATACAGGTTAATCAAGGTAGCGATATTAACTTTATATCCCAGTTTGCGGCAAATAAGCTAGGGCTGAAACGCCGATCATTGAAGGATTTGGGAATTAGCAGATTATATTTTGTTACCTTTAACGGCAAATTATTTAAGGTAACCCAATTCGTACTGTTTGGTATTGGCGTATAAGGCATTTAATATTCCGTATAATATTTTTTAAAACCTAATAATTACTTTGGGAACTGCGTTATCTTTTTAGGTTTCCCTTAGTTTTAAAATGTTGTCGCCATATTTAATATACGACAAAGCTCCTTAACGATTAGAAATAAAGGTGTTAATAAAAAGCGAATTGAACTTCGTAAACCCCTTTTTACTTAGTACAAATATTATAAGATTATATTAAACCTTAAGGATTTAAGCTTAAACCCTAAGGATTATTTTAAAGTAATTACCGAAAATTTAAACTTTTTAAACGATAAGGATTCGACGGATTTAGATTTTAATTCGGAAAATTAAAGTGCCAGTTTCGACTTAAGCAGGTTGTTAAACCGCTTTAAAGGCATAATGCTGTAAACAAAAAGGTTGCCCCCTTTTTTGATAGCTTTTTATTAATTATATTTTCCGAAAACCTGGATATTCAGCTTAAATTAATTTATTACTTTTAAAATTGGACTTTTACGTACGTATTTAAGTTAACCTTTAAGTTCTAGGTTAACGTAAGTTATAAAGCTTTGCATAGTTTATTATTTATTATCCCAATAAAGTTTTTTAACTTGTTAAAATTTTTAACTTACGAAAAATTGGGGTTTAAGAAATATGTTCAAAATTTTTATGCTTAAAAACTTTTTCCGACCGATCGTCGTATTAAGAAATTATATATCGATTAAGAAACCTTTATAAACGTTATAGAAGTATAGTTTAAGGATTACGGGATTAATTTAAGTTCTTTAATATTACCAAAAATTAAAAAGAAGGTTGTAAAAACTTTATATATTTACCGTATTTTAAATGCTACCTTTATATTAAACATTTTACTTATAGATTTATATTAATACAGAATTCGGTTAAAACAAAATATTACTCCTTAAAACAAAATATTACTCCTTAAAATAAATCGAAGCATAAATATTAATCGGTTCTTTAAAAGTATTAACTCGATAAATTCGTCCAAGAAAATATTAATACTGGCATATATAAGTTATATTATACTGCTAACGGATATCTTTCTAATTAAACTATTTAACCCGTTTTAATTAACAAGGATAAGGACTTTAATTAACCAAATTTATAAGCAAAACTTCGTTTTACTTTTAACTACCGGAATATCGAAAAAGATATGCCTGGTACGAATATTACGCTTTTGGCTACTATTTATAACTACCTTTTTTATTTAAATATTAATTCTTATTCCGTTTTTAACCTTAAACATAAATATTAAACTGTAAAAATCCACCCGAACGATCGTTACATCTTAACCTTTTGTATTCCCGGATTCCTTTAGCTTCAGCCTATAAAAATGCCTTAAGGTTGTCAAACCTTTACGTTTTCGTTTATAAAACTTATAACTATCGCTTTGGAACCTATACTAAAACCCTAAGCAAAGCCCTTTTTATTAGCATCCGAAAAACCGTCGACCATACCCTTTATAACTTTCTACATAAACGACGTCTTTGCCATTTATTAAAATTTCGACTTTTAATAAACCTATATTAAGGATAACCTATTACCCCGATTTCTATAGGCCAAGCTAAAACTTTCTTTTAAAAAAGTCCGATTAGGTTTCGATTAAATAATTGCTATAAGCGTAACTTACAAAACTTATAGCAAACTAGCCATAAAACCTAAACGTGCCAACAAGTTCAGAAAATGGCTTATGCCGCGTAACCAGACGGCTATAAAAGTTTTCCTAGGGACCTTAGGTCTAACGCGAAAATGGATTCGGAACTGCGCTAAAATATCTCGCCCCCTTACCCGTTTAACGGGAAATATCGAATAAAAATAAGATAAGTTAAAAACCTTATCGTTTAAGCTGTTGCAAAAGCTTTTATCGACTGCCGTTAATATGCATAAGCTAGTATTCGACCTACCAGTTAAAATATACTTAAACGCCTTTAGCTTCGTAGGAAGATATTTAATAACCTAACGACAAGATAGGATAACCAAGCTATTAATATACGACAGCTTTGTTTTTACCAAAACGCAACGTAATTATAGCACGTACAAACGCGAACTTTGCGCAATTATTAAATTTTGTCGGCGTTACGGCCATATATTTAAAGCTTTTTCCCTTTTCTGCATTTCTATTAATTACAAACCTTTTACATAATTTATGGATTCATTAAATATTAAAAGGATTTATGCTCGATAAGTATCCGAATTACGGTTTTTAAACGTCCGAATTACATATTTAAAAAGCTTTCGCAATAAAATAATTAACGTTTTATCGCGTACCATTTTTCCAAATAACGAATATAAAAATAATGTTTTATTTCATTATCTTGGAAATATTTTAATTAAAGGATTATAAGTTTGGAAAGACGGAAAGGGAAAATACGTTAAATTATTAAAATCTTTATTTAAACCGCAAAAAACCGACAAAATTAATTAAATATTTAAGTTTTAAGTCCTATCGAATTTGGTAACGTTAAAACCTGGGTATACATAATTTAATAGATTAAAAGAAATCGACTTATTACCCTTGGTCCTACTAATAAATTTATACGCCGTCTCCAACTTTAAATCTTTCCTTCCGTAAAAGCAAAATAATTAGTACTTTAATATTTATATTATCTTAAAATACGGATTTATAAACCCAAGCAATCGCTTAAAAAAACGAATTTTACTAAATAAAGCTTAAAACTTTCGGCTTAAAAATAAAATACTTAAACACCGATATAAAGGCTTTTAAAAACGGTACGTTTACAAGCATAAGGTTTTAAACGCGTTATTAAAAGCTTATAATTAAGCGGGTTATTTCTTTCCAGCTATTACCTTATACAAATTAAACCAATCTATTTTCTGGCCGGGAATAACAAGAAATACCATCGATTATATAGCAGGATATCTGCCGTATACATACCACGGTCCAGCAAAGCTACCAGCGCCTGCGCAACCTATCACAATACATGCTCCATTATAACTTATAGCCGGAAACTTCGTAAGGTCTTTCCCATCATCCATTAAAGGCCATCGTCATCTACTTGTTCTAGTTTGCTACTTTAGTTATTTCGGCTAGGCATTCCCGATTATAAATGTTTCAGTAAAAGAAATTATCAAATGCTTAAATAACTGGATTAATTTGGTCAGTACTTTTTTTTTAACGTTCTACCTCGATCCTGGAAGTACTTTCGCTTTATTAAAGGTCTACGGTTATGCTTAAAAGAAAAACATATTTATCATAAATAGGCCCTTTAGTTTATATCGGAATTTCGGCCTTGCCGAGGTCTTTATACGGGTTACAAGATAAGTAATAAGGAAAAGTATTAGCCCGATTTCAAACCCCTTTACTTCAAAATTAAAGTAATAAGATATAAAGGTTTTAAAAATAATAGCCAAAATTAACGCTAAATACATACATTTATTAAGTTAATTACCTTTCGAAATTTTTCATAACCACTTACCTATAAAGGCTTTCAAACAAGCATACCCTTCTTAAAATTATGCGGAACTTAAAGCATTACTATTTTATCCAAATTTCGATTTATTAAAAAATAATCAACTTCGGAAATTAATAGTTTAACATATAACCAGGATATAACATTATTACGAAGATATTAGGCAACACGTCGAAAAAACGAAAAAAACTCGTAAGGCCATACATAACTTCAAATTACAAAAGGTTTAACCAAACGGCCTCGTTATATTACTGCAAAAAAGGAAAACGCCGAAGTTCGGAACTAAATGGAAAAAACCGTTTATTATCGGGCCAAGATTAAATCGATCCATTTTTAAGCTTTTACAGCTAAATAAGAAGCCAGTTTCGATATATAATTATTACGAAAATAACTTCAAACTTTTTAATCCCAGGACCGGCTATTTTAAGGGTTTCTTAAAGTTAGCCTTACCGTTCTAAAATCTTTTACGTCGAAAAAAAGGACGTTTATAAATATTCTTAAAGCAGGGTTGCCCTTATAAAACCCCTATAGTAACGGGAAAATACGGTAAACAACGTAAAGGATTTTTAGTTATCTAAGGTAAAGAAAAAATTATACTTAAGGAAAAAGCGTTGGAAAAAGTAAGGGCCTATATTATTACATTATACACCTAATTTCCTATTTAAAGTTTTTCTGCTACTGCTACCACCATTATAACGCAAATTATTATAATTCGCTATTTTTCCATTATTTTCATTATTATATATAACATTAACAGCCTTTTAATTAACCTGCGAAATTCGGGTTCCTATTTTTACAAATTTCATCATTATACATAATGTTAACAGTTTTTTAAGGTTTTTTATTTTCATAACTCGCAGTTAGAAAAGGCAAAAACGAACGCGATATACTAAATTCCGAAAACCCAGCCACAATAAAACTTCCCTCCGAACGCATTCGTTAAAGATACCAGAAACACCTCCGGAACAATCCTAAAAAATCGAAAGGAGAACTTATAAAAAAAAAAGATATCGTCGGATCGCTTTCGGGCTTTAAAGGATTTCCTAATCTTTTTCGAAGTTATAAAAACTCGCAGTTTAAACCTGCCTTTAAAAATACGTATACGTTAATCCGAAATCCCTCCAGTCGATCTTTAAATATACTTACCCTTTTACCTGTCGCCAGCGCAAGTTCGTTAAAACGAAAATCCTTTTTTAATAATAACTTCGAAAAACGAAAATTCCCTTTCGGTAATAATTTTCCGAATAAGCCCTTTAATAATAAAAACGAACATAAAAGTATCTAAATTAAGGATAATACGGTCGAAAATAACCTTTTTTTCGGAAATAAACCAATTTGCAAGTTTATTTTAATAAAATCGGTAAATCGTACCGTAAGTATAGGAATAATCCTTAAAAAAAAAAATCTTATTATAAAGCAAACCTGGATTTATTTAAAAAATATATATATCGGGTTTTTAATAAACGGCCTTTATTTAGCATTTTTAAGGTTAACCAGGAACGAAATCCATAATCGTTTAAGCGTTAATAAATCGAATGCTTTAACTTTAAAAAAAAGCGCAAATTAAATTTAGTTATTTAAAAAAAAAGGTAAAGCCCGGGTAGTTACTAAGCTTATAAATAAATTTAATTATTTCGGAAATAATTTGAAAGTAACTAACTACTTATAACAAAACATAAATTATCTTATAATCCTTTACCACCACCTAATAAAACCGCATATATTAACCTTAATTAAGAAAAAACTTACGGGAAATAATATTTAAAGTTTTTTCAAAAATATAACCTTTCGATACTACTATACTTGGCTTTCTGGATTACCGTTCGAGGTTAACGCCGAACTTTCAAACTTTATTAAAGCAATTATAATTAATAAACTATTTACCCTTAACGATATCGAAAATAACGAACTTGAAATTTACATCTTTTACGTTATAAACCTTCCCCTAATATTAAAAGCTATTAATTTTAAACTAAAGGATAAGTTTCGTAAAAGTATTTTTTTTTTCTGCTTTACCGGCATTCTTTACAGATATCCTTTTAACAACAAAAAATTATCCTAACCTTCAAAACATATTTAAGGCTTTTACGAAAGAAATAAATCTGGATCATCTCAAAATTAACGTTATAATCATAAAACTTTTAACCTAAAATAATTTCCTAAAAACCCCTTTAAAAAACCTTTTAAAAATTCCTATAATACCCGTAATAAAAGCCGACCCGGCTATCTTTATCGGCTATTTTGAATACTTATTAAAGCGCACTAAAATTTCTAAATTAACTTTTTACCCCTATCCTATAAGATTTGCCGAAATAACTTATAAAACTAACTCACTTCTAGGAAAATCTTTTTTTTTGGTCGTATTAACAGGCTCCAATTAAAATCCGTCCTAAATCAAATTTATAAAACCCCGTTTTATTATTATGCGCCCTACAACTTAATCGGCTTATTTATTCCAAAGTTTTTAACTAACGAACTAAACAACATACCATTATTCCGCTGCTTAACTAATAATTATACTAAAGAAATTAAGCCGACGATATCGTTTCTAAAAAACATCAAAAATTTGGGCTTTCCGAACTACGTTAAGGACTTACGCATACCTTTAAAACGCGTTCTGTTTTCAAACGACACTTAGCCAACATACCTTATTAAACCTTTAAAAGCTAAAGATCTTTTTAATATTAATAAATTTCGAAAGTTTAGTTAAAACGTTACCTATCTAACCTTTAATAATAATTACTTCTTACTTAACGGTTTTGGGAAAAACGTTATATTACTTTCGGAACAAAAGGATTTCGAATTTAGTTCGTTAAAAAAGTAAAGAAATTTAAAATTATTATACAATAAATTACTTAATCTTAAATATAAATAAAGACGCCGGGTTAAGAAAAGGATTAACGCTTACAAACCTTAAAATTACGTACGATAAAAATTTTCAAATTTACCTACCGTCCAAAAACTTAAAAAAAAATTATCGTTTACCTTAATCGACTTAATAAAGGACCTTTTTCCTAAAAAGGCCACCAGGAAAAAAATATACATAAGTAATAGCTTTAATACCTTTTTTACTAGTTTTATTACTTAACTTTGTATTAAAGTAAAAAAAAAAAAAAAAAAAAAAAAAAAAAAAAAAAAAAAAAAAAAAAAAAAAAAGAATCTTAAAAAAAAGCTTTATTTACCGTTGTTAAATTCGGAATTTACTTAACCAGCTAAGCATTAAATCGGGCCAGCATATCCTATAAAAAAGAAAAAACTTCCAAGTTCTAACTTTTCGTAAAAAACCTAATAATAAGGTAAAAAGCATTAAATCCAAATTTGTCAAGTTCCTGGGTAAACTTAATATTCGAAAAGGGGAACATTACAAAATAAATAGCAATCGGCCCGTTATTTTGGAAAAACTTATTCCAGTTTTAAACGAAAAACCCTTTAAAGGAAACTAATTTAAAATCAAAAAAAGATAACTTATAAAAGTTCGAAAGCTTTTTAATTATTTTTAAATTTTTAATTAGTTCGGATTTACAAAAGGAAATTATTATATTATAATTAATCGGGAACTTACCATATTAAAGGACTGCCATAGGAAAATCCTAGCAAACTTTAAAGTAAACTTTAAAAAAACCTTTTAAAAATTTAAATAATTTCTTAAAAAAGATCTTACCCTTACGCTATCTAATATTCGAAATTTCTTATTTAATTATAATAAGCCCTAAATCCTTTACAAATTCCGGGTTAAGCTTTATAACGTTTATTTAAAAAACTATAAACCGGCTGGTTAATTTCTTTACTAAATTTAAAAAATATAAAAAAAACCTAAAAGCTTTTTTATAAATAAATCGCTTACTTCTAATAAAGAATTTAAATAAACTTTTCGACAAGCAAAACTTAATACCTATTTTTAACGGTTAGGATAAATAAATTTTAATTAGGGATAATTTTACGGTCCTCCAGGCGAAAAAGCAAAAAAGTAACATCTAAAGAATTATCGTTATATTAAAGCCCGTTTTTACTTATTTCCTTACGGTTTTACTATTTTTTATTAAAATAAAGGTTTATTTTGATAAAGGATTTAAGTAATAAATGCTAGGTAATAGTTATTATAATACTAACAAAATAAAAACATTTTAAAATATTATCTTACGACTTAAAAAGCTAAATAATAACCTTAAGTTTAAGCAAAACGATTAAGATAAACTTACTCGTAATAAAAGCATCCGGTATTAAAAAAAGATCTTATCCGTTAAGCTTTAAAAGTTCATCTTAAATAATTTATAACCCACCCTTTCCGGTATATCTCGTTTTAAACTTCGAGCAATTTTTAAAGGCAACCTTTTTATAAACGCAATTTAAGGAATAAAAGTATATAAGTATTATTAAAAGGATACTTCGGTAAATAAAAGCGAATAAAAGATTTTACAAGCTTTCGCTTAAGCTGAACGTTTTAATTCGAACTCTAAAAACGGCAAATCTTCAGTTTTAAGCCATTAAAAAAAGCGAATAAATAAGGACCATTCAACTTTAACGGAAAAAAGGTTATCTTAAAGGTTTCTTATTCAAAGGTTTTATATTTAAGCAGGGTCGCCTTCTTAACCCCCCCCTTATAATCAATGCGGTTACGTCATAAGTCACGTAACCTTTCATAAAATTGTATTTTAAGCTAGGTTATCGAAAAAGCTAGCTCTCGCTTATCAACCATTAATATAACACACTTCGGAGCTTCAGAATCCCTCGCTTATCTCTACTTCTGTATTCTTAGTTCTACGATCTTCAATCTTACATTTTAATCCTTAACAAATGGTGCCCATTATCCGGGTCGGCGAATCAGTCGTCGTCAGGGATCTACGCCCTAAGGAATATGTTTTAGAAGATCCTACCATATGCAACAGCTTTCTCGCCAGTCATTGCACCTTCGTCGGTTGCTTTGATTCGTCGTCGAAGGGGAAGATGGCACGCAAACAATAACGTTGCCAATGCCGCAATACGGGTTACCGTCGAAGCCAGCACCAGAATTTGCCAGCTTTGACAATGTCGTCAACATTGGTTGCACCGTCGAAGCCAGCACCAGAATTGCCAGCTTTGACAATGTCGCCAATATTATCAACAGTTGCACCGTCGAAGTCAGCACCATGCCAGCACCATATCTGCTAGCACTATACCCGCCAACTTCGATCACCTTGTTTCATGGTATATCGTCAAAGTAAGCACCAAACTCTGCCACGTTTAACGGCCACAACGCCAACTGTTTAATACGCCGACATACCCCTATTCGATAGCCAACCGTCGACACCTTCAATGGTCAAGTCGACGACCCTGACCTCGTTGACAATTGCCAACAGCCTACGACAGTTTTTTAGTCGACGTCTCCTAGTCGACGATTTTTTAATCGACAACAACAGCTGTACCGGCAACCATGCCAACAACCTCATATTCTACGACGATGCAATTGGATGCTTTCATATGTCTGCTGTAACACGACGTCCTTCGACGGTTACGACGGCCTCGATCAAGACGGCGAAATTTGCCTTCTCCAATGTGGCAAGATTAGGGTTGCGATTAGGAAGCAACAGCGGATTTAACAACTTCGACGGGGCTGACGTCGAGCTTTTTGCCAATTCGACGGTTGGGAGTACTACCTTTCCTGTTTGATGATCCGACGGTTACATGGGATGTAAGGACCTCGACGATGGAGCTTGTCGTCGAGGAAGATTTTTTCTACGGTGGAGATATTGTGAGGACCTCGACGATTAGGACTTGTCGTTGAGGAGGATTCTTTCTACGATAGAGATATGGACACATGGACATGAATACCACGACACAGATCTGAGCAGCGGCCGGAAGTGCACCAAGTTCCCATGCGTTCTGTATGGGACAGCGGTAAGCAGCCGGGACGGCTGCATCTTGTTCGTCCAAGGGGGGCACTTGTTAAGGATTATTTGGTACTCCAAGCGCTATTAGCTTGGCAGACCCACTTATGTAACTAGCTATGCTTGGCGGGCCCATATATAACTGGTTTGCTCACCTACTTCTGTATTCTTAGTTCTACGATCTTCAATCTTACATTTTAATCCTTAACAATTTACGTAACATCTATTTTACAAACAAAAATACTTTAAAATATCGAAATACCTTAACTTTTATTCGGTCTACCGAAAAAACTAAACGGATCAAAATAAACCACTAAGGAAACTGTTACCCTTACCAACGGTTAAGTTACCGTACTATACGATAACCATGGACTTTATTACGGATACGCCGGAAATAACATCCGCAAATACTTTTTAAACGTTAATAAAGTATAATACGTTAAACAACTTATGTATCATTTTATATAAAGCTAACAAAAAAACGTTATTAATACTTAATAATACGCGGTATACAGCTAAAAATTAAGTAATAATGCAAGGTCGAATGGGTTCAAGCCTTATTTTCCAGGCTGAGCCAAATATACAGAAAATTATTACACGATGTAATTTGTACGATAGATACTATATCCAGTATCTTCGAACACGATAATTAATTAATAGTTTTACGGTTAGGATAGATTGATACCTTAATTCCATAAAGCCTTACTTTAAAGCCGATTGATGCGTGGTTGCCGATAAGCTTCGACCTTAATAAACTTTATACTCGTTAGCTAGTTCGGTAGGGTTAAATAATATAACTTAACAAATATTAAGCTTTACGTAATAAACCTTAAAAATAAACTTTAAAGGCAAACTTTAACGGTAAACCTTAAAGATAAACCTTAAAAATAAATTTTAAGAATAAACCTTAAGAATAAACCTTAAAGGTAAACCTTAACGGTAAACCTTAACGGTAAACCTTAATTGCGTATAAAAGGTTGGTATCTTTTTAAACTTTCGTTAATTTTACTATTCGATCGTTCTTATAACTAAAAGGAAAATATTAGTACGATAATTAGGCAAAAAGTACTTAGTACCAGATTATTTTTTCGAATTACTTAAGATAACATGCCGCGTAAGTCCGAATATGCGATACCGGTAATCCGGAACCGTAAAATCTTTACAAAAATCATTTTATTAACGGTACATAATTTCTACCAAATTTTCGAACGAGCTAAAACTGTCGACATTACTGTCGACCTAAAAAATCTTTCCCAAGAAAATCGATTCCGGCTTTTGATTTTCGGATACGATTTAATTCGAAAAAGTGACGGTGATCGATTTTTGCAAAATTATATGCCGAAGAATATGACGATTATAACGGAACTATTAGCGAAACTGGAAGGGGAAGATAGTAACCCGTTTAATAACTTCGACGTTCAGATTTTGGAACGGTATACGGAAAACTACGAGCGATGGTTTACCCGGTTGTTCCGGATTGCGAAGACCGTCCAGAATTTCGATAAGAATCGACGTGGATAGGAACGGGATAAGGCAGTTTGAAGTCGCCTTGGAGTAAGACGTTTGCGAGAGGGATGGGTTTAGTGAAGCCTAGGAATTGAGGTAGCAATTTATCATTTTATCTAATTGTGTTTATACGGTTACGTCTTCTTTAGGAAGAATTAAGTAATAATAACGTTAAGAATATTATAATTCTGCAATTAAAGGTTACTTATTATTATTATTATTAATAAAAATTTAAAGTTTATATTTACTCTATAAAACGAAATATTTAACGTTTTAAGTATTAAATTACTTTTCTTTACGGTATATCATCCGTAAACGGACGGATTATCCGAAAGGAAAAACTAAACCGTTAAAATCGCTATACGTTTCCATACAGTTACAGACTTTAACGTTTTATAAATAAACATAATACCCGTTTTATAACAGTATTTAAATAATTTCCTAGCGGTTATAATAAAGCAATCCCTTAACGAATTAATATTCGGATTTAACTTAAATTAATTTTGGACATATTAAACGAAAGAAAAAAACGGTAATTTCGGAAAACGCGATAAATATCGTACGAAAGAATTATGCTAAAAAAGCGGTACAATTAGCCGACCTTGCTAATATACTTACGAAAAAAGAATACGATAACCGGCATACCCAAACAAAATTCAAAAAAAGCGAAATAATATATTTCAGGTTATATAAAATATTACTTATTTAAGTAACGTAAACGGAAATAATCGCTTATTTAAGCCGGTCCGTTTAAGATTTTCGAGCAAATAAAAAACTAAGCATATAAGTTAAACTTTCTTACCAGTTAAAGAATTTACTTTATCGTTTCGGTAATACAATTATATAGGCCAAAGCAAAAAGAAAATCTATTTAAACAAAGAACTGTTAAGCCCAGTTTAATAGCCGTAAAAGGTAACGTGTAAAAATGGGAAATCGACGGCATCGTAGACCGGCGAATTCGGTAATATAAAAAGAACTTATCCGTTAAGTATTTCGTTAGATAAATAGAATATATAATAAAAGATAACGAATAATATTCCAAAAAGAACTTTCTTATAACGGCTAAAAAAGCCGTTACCGAATATAAAGCAAAGCACCTAATCGATTAACTAAATAAATATCTGAAAAAAGGATTTAATTCGCTTTAACGATATTAAAGTAGCAAATAACAAATACGTAATTATATTTATTATCGATACAAAAAAGGAAAAACCGAATAAAAGATAACTATTAATATTCGTAATTTTTTTTATATATCTTATTAAAATCGTAAAATATTTCGTTTTATTTATTATTGAATTTTATTAATATTTTCTTTTATATATTTTCCGTACTTAAATGTTATTATCTTTTTATTAACTTTAATCAATTTTGCGTTATATTTATTTTATACAATAAAGTTATTCGTACTTTCCTTAAAAAATTTTACGTTGTTAAAAAGTTGCACATCGTCGACATCAAAAATTTTCTAACTATAAAAGGGCAACTTTTACTAAAAATTTCTATCCTTTTTTTCCTTTTTTTCTTACTGCCGATTATCAACAATTCTTATATAAATCGGTAATCGTTCGTAACCTTATATAAAACTTTAATTAGTTTTAATAAAAAATCCGCTTCACTTATTACCTAAAGGTAATTAAGCAAACTATAATCCCGTTATAATAAACAAAAAAATTACTTTTAATATTATCTTAAACTTTAAATTTTTTAATAATAAAAAAAAAACGAATAAATTAATCGTTTTAACGTATTTATATTTATAAACGATAATCTATTTATAACCGTAAACGATAATTAGCCTAATAATGATAACGATAAATAAAACGAAAACAATTTTAATCATTAAGATAACGGCAAATCCGTCGAATAGGTCGATATGGTCGTTATTATTAAACCAAACCTTTTTACCGGAATCCAGAATAATATTATCGTTAAAAAAGGCGAAGGTTTTTTAATTTTTTAATTCGTTTAATATTACTTTAAACTAAGCATTTTTTACAGAAAAGATAATTACTTTTAATAAAAAAACAACTTAAAAGGACGACACTATTTTACCTAATATCTAAGTCGTCGTCGACGATTTATCCGAAAACTCGAACAAAAATCTTTACGTTAAATAAATCAACCAAGCCGCCATCTTTAACAAAAACCGTACCAAATTTAGCAAAACGGTAAATAATTTCGGAAAAAAATCGGCACTTATAACTATTAATCGATTTAACCCCAACATAACCGGTTATAATAATAATAACGATAAAAATACAGATATCGACCTATATAACTTTACCGATTTTCAAATAAAAAATTACGTCCTAATAAATACCAATACCGAATTTCCTAATATCACGCCAATACCAGCTCGGAAATCCACCTTTACGGAAAAAAAGCTATCTTTAATCCAACAACTAAAACAAACCGCCAAAAAACGATTTCCGTTTACTACAACGCTTTTAACGGCCAAAAAGGCGAAACGTAAATTAACCAAAAATACCGAATAAAAGGTTACAAACGTACATAACGAAAAAAACGAAAAGTCCGATAGCCAAACCGGAATAAAAACTTACCTTATACGTATTCGCAAAAAATGCGTTTACGATACTCGTCTCATAACTAAAGTTACCAAGAAAATCAACAAATTCGTCGTTAAAAATAATACTAAGACTTATACTAAATACCCTTACGTTAAATCGGTCAAGGATTACGTAAAACAAACATATAACATATAAAAATCCAAAAAGGCTTATAATAATAAGTTGCCAGCCAAAACGGCCGTTTTAACCATCAAATTTTACGACCCGAAAAACCACCTAAACGGTAATATTAACGGCTATTTCGTAAAAATAAAGCACCTTAACTTATACCAAGTTACTTTTAATACCAAAAAAAGTAACGCCACTGTCGGCAACGACTCCGTTATACAATCCGTCATCTTTTTACTTCAAAAAAACATTAATACCATTAACAAAAAACTCGAAAAAAAAAAGATTTCCATAACGTTAATAACGCCGCCTCTATTAATACCGATATTATCTATGAAGCCATCGAAAACAAAATTAATAACAAAATCGATAAAAGTATCCAAAATGTCGAAAAAAAGGTGGATTCAACCGTTAAAGCTAATAAAAAACTTCTATCTGGTATTACTAACGATTTAACCGTTATCTAACGCCGCCTGAACATAATTAAAAGCATTTTTTGACGAAAATAAATTTAACGGCAATTATCTTAAAAAAAAGGTTAAGGTTCTCGGATATTACGTTAAAATTATTACACAGGATTTAAGCAATATACGCCTGCAAAAACATGTAAAAATTTCAAAATTTACGGTTATTTTTAGACACATAAAAACTAAAATATAAGCGTTAATTGTTTTTTACCTTAATTAGCTATTTTAAACCATCTAGCCGTATTCATAATTATGGTACCGTACGCTATACGGTTTTTTTTAATATAAAAGGGGGACTTATTAAAAGTTATAATAATCCGGGCATACCTACCTGCTTTTCGTACATATATACCTATATATCCTTACGTAATCTTCGATAATATACGAAATCCAAACTTTTATACCTTTACACAGTTATACGTATCCTACATAAAGCTATTCGTAACACGTAAAAAACTATAAGTTAACAGTTGTAATATCTAACTATTATTCTGTTATCCCTATTATTACCCAAGTAATCCTTAACAGTAGTTCGAGGTTTGTTATTGGCGTATTTAAAAAGTTATTTAGATTTTCTTTTAAGATTAAGTTAACTAATTTGTTTATAAAGTTAAATTAAAAAAGCTAAATTTTTCTTTTAGTTTTGTTTTTAATTATTTCGATTTTTAGGAATTATTATAATCTTTTGCTTTTTGTAAAGGTAACGTCCCACACAAGCTCACCGGATACTTTTTAGCACCTTCCAACAATCAAGTCAAATAACTCAACCACAACCCATCAAATCAAGCTTAATCAATCGAATATTTCTTTTCTAACTATATCTATAGCTTTCCAACAAGTGCACGCATTATATTAAGGCTTGTTGCGGACGCTATGTTGCCATTTCTTCCTCCTAACCCGCCCGCAACCGATTAGCCTGCAACGCGTTTAAGCTAGTATTACCCCTAATTCGTACGACCTAAAGCCGACCGATTGGATAACTATTCTCGACCGAATCCTTAACCCATATACGCTAGCATTTCTTGTCCGGCTTTGATACGTTGGATATATACGTTGGGAAACGTGTTAGAAGACGTGTTGGAATGCGCGTTGTGGGGCGTTTCGCAGGGCCCGTTAGTGTGGGGCGGGGCGTGTGGCAGGACGCGTGGCAGGGGGTGTGGCAGGGCGTATGGCAGGGCGTGTCGGACTTGATTTCGCAACAACTCGATCTTTACGTCAGTAAATGATTAAAACAAACGTTTCTCAAAAAGATGAATACTTGCTATATAAAATAAATAAGTTCTTTTAGCTAGCAGAAAGGTTATGGCAAAGAATTGCTATTAACAGCTGCTAAAGTTAATCGGTTGCGGTCGGCTTAGGTAGAAGGAATGGCAACTTGGCGTCCGTAACAGGCTTTGATATAATGTGCATACGTGGAAAAAAGCTGTAGATACAGTTAGCAAAGAAGTATTCGATTGATTGGGCTTGATCTGATGTGTTGTGGTTGAGTTATTTGGGTTGATTGTTGGAAGGTGCCAAAAAGTGTCCGGTGAGCTTGTGTGTCCGGTGAGCTTGTATGGGACGTTATATCGCTTTTTTATTTATTAAATTATCTGATCGACGAAATCTTGATTTTTTTGCGGTATGCCGTAACGATATCGTTTATAAAAAAAAGATAAATACCTTTTAACGAATAGAATAATAATGTTTATAAGGAACGGGGTTAAGTTTTAAATTTTTAAGCGTTTTAATAAATTTTTTTATTAAAGTAATAATAATTCCATTAGTTTATATAATACTTTTTTAATTAAGAAATTTTTATTACGATGCGGATATTTTAAGAGTATTTTTATATATATTTTATAAGGTAGTTCAGCGTTAACGAAGGCGTTAATAACGTTATATTATTTTAGCTTTAAGTCGAATTTAACGGTAATAGCGATTAAGGTTTTAAATAACTTTTTAGCTGAAGTAAATACGTATGTATTGTTATAAGCTTTTTTTAGCTGTTAATCGTTCCGTACGACAAAATGTATTTTGCATTTTTGTAATTAATTATATTTGTCGGACTTGTAAATGTATATTTATATATATTGTAAGACCTGTTTTTTTAGCAGAAAATTAATTAATAACTTTTTAAGATTACCCATTTTTATAACTTTATAAGTAAGCCTTTTCGGCTTTACGGAGTGGCTTTTTTAACGGGTATATATTTAGCTTTTTATAGCCTTACGGCGGTTGCGGTAAATTATGTTTATATATCCGGTTTCGTGATTTAAGGATTTTATATATTTTTATATCGAAACCTTTCCGATTAAGGTAACGCGTATTTTGGATAATTAACTTCTTTAAACTTTCGCAGTTTACCGGCCGATTATCGATCGTATTAATAAGGTAAGTTGATCGTTTTACGTTAAACGTGGCTTTTTATACTTTGTAATTGTATCGATAATTACTTTTTCGACGCGGAACGTATGGGAAGTTTACGTTTATAACTCGTAAAGTATTTTCATTTTTTACCGTTACTTTGGGTTAAATAAAACGAGAAAAATTTAGGGTTACTTTTATAATTTCCATTGACGTATTAATCGTAGCAGTTATTAAAATAGACGTTAGTAAAAGTAATGGGCCAAGGGACGGAAGTAATTCGAATATAGCAGTTGTATAAGAGTAACTAGTTTTATACGAATAAATTTAGTTTTCCCCATTCCGTACGTTTCGTACATTTATATTACTTTAGAATTCCCTTTTTTGTTTAACCGGTATCTAAATTATTCCGTTTAAGTTTTCGGTTTTTTTTTTTTTTTTTTTGTATTTGTATATTTGGGTAGCTTGGACCTTAATTAAACAGTTTTACCTATCGCAGTAACTTCTGTAGCTTTTTTCTGTAACGTATGGGAGGTTATTTTTTAAATTTTTGATATTATTTGAAAAGGTAGCCTTTTTGTTAAACTGTACGTTTCGAATAGCGATAACCTTATTAATTAATGAGTTCTAGATTTCGTAGATATTCGTAAATCGGTAACCGACGAAAAACCTAATCCATGTTTTAAAGTTTAGCTTTTAAATTTTTTTTTTTATGGTGGTAGCTGTTATAGCATAAGCTATATAGCTATATATTTGCAAGTAGACCTGCTGAAGCTTCCGATTAAGCATTATAACGCCGTTTTTATACGTTAAGTAAATATAATGAACTTCGTATAAACTTTGCTAAAGAAGTACATATTTGGGGATACGGTTATATAAATATATTATCGCTTTAAAGGTATATATAATTAGAAATAAAGGTAACTTAGCGCTATTTTATATCGTAATCGTTTTTGTTAACTGTTATGAATTTATGACAGTCTAATAATTTAAAAGATTAACCTTGACTTTTAAGTAATTAATCGTTCCTTTTTCGATATTATCCCGCTTAAAAACATAAATAAATTCGATTAACTGGATATAATCGATACTACTACTGTATATAACTGATTCGTCCAAATAACCGGCATGGTTATTTCGGAAACCCCGTAACGTTGTCCTTAAGCCATAATCTCCTGCCATTTCGTTATTTATTTATCAAATCTTTTAGCAACTTTCGGGACCTGCTTTAATCGTTTTTCGTATTTACGTTTAATGTTCATAAGTAATCGGCTGTCGTAAACCTTTCCTAATTGTTGCAATTTGGCGTACTAGCCCCTAAGGTCGTTATCTAAGCTTAAGCAGGTTTACTTAATCGATAGGAAAACGCTATCCAAAACCCATTTTATAAGTTCGTTGGAATTCTTTCGAAAGGTTTTATATTCTCGGTCTAGGTAGGTATAAGCCGCAAAATTTTAATTGTAAGCTTGCCTACTTTTAGTCGTTATCTCGAAGGTATTTATCGGATGGCTCGCATAATCGATCTTTTCGATTTATAGGATTCTTTCAGAGGAAGCCTTAGCTGCTCACGTCGTTATTTAACAAACTAATCTCTTTAGATAGAAGGTAATAACGGGCGCTGTAAATTTCACAAGCCATAAAACGTTCCGATCGGGATTAATATAATCCTATAAGTCATATCCTTTAGCTTTGGTCTTGAATTCGTCCTTGAATTTGTTCCAGTCCTTAGGACCGGTGTAGATAACTGCAGACGTCGTCGGTGCAGTCGCCATTATGACTAATAAGTATACAGATAATTGTTACTGATGTGCAGCCTATATCGTCTCAGCAACAGCTGATTAAATGATACATAACCCGAATTGAGCGAATGAAACTCTTAATTGTCAGCTAGCCACTGCACCAAAAGATCATTTGCGATAAGCTTATCTAATTATTAAGTGCAAAATTCTATCTTGCTACTTATCTAACAACAGCTGCTATCGCAGTATCGCCGCGACGTCGGCTTAATTATATATTCTCATCCTGTTTTCGCTTACTTTATACAACCTCTTTATTAACATTTCGTACTATATTTTCTTTTTTTACTTTGGTTATTTTTAAGTAATCAAGCTACTGTTATAATTACATTTCCTTATAAAAGTTTGAATTAATTAGATAGTTCGGACTTAATCAAGGTTATTTTTATGAAATTTTACTATATTTAAATTGTATTTTTAGAAATTCATAGCCGGCTTCTAAATAAAACGATATAAATACGTGTAACGAACCTGTCACACGACCACCTCGAGATATGAGCAGTATCCGAAAGAGGTTTTTGATTTGTAGGTAACAATAGGGCGAAGAATAATTTAATAGTTTGTTCGTTAAAGAGATTTACGGATTTTTCGTTTGACCGAAAAACACTACCTTTAATTAAGGACTTAGATTAATAGTTAAGGAATGAAACTAAATAGGTGTTATTTATAGAGGAAACCTATTCATTATGTTTTTTTTTTGTTTTTTATAAGTATATTGTAAATTCGCTAGATTCGTATAATCTGGTCTAAATTTACTAAATCTTTCAGAATATATTAAAATGCTAAAATATCTGTCTCCGAAATTTAACCGTAAGGTATCCTCGCCTAAATAGGGAAAGCAGGTTCTGATTCGTAATATTATTTTCTTTTTTTCAAAATCTTTGTCTTAAAAATAAAACGGTAGTTTTAAATTCTTTAAGCGGAATTTAACTTTTTAAACCTTTTTAACTAATCTTTTAACATATTAAATCGCGCGTAAAATAGAAAAAAGAATTCGTTTAAGTTAGCAAAACTTTAGAAATAACTGTACCGATTTAGTTGAAAACTTTGATACGGAAGGTTTTTTATATTTTAACTACATTCGTTTTAAAGAAACTAGTTATTCCCTCGTAAACGAACTTTTAAGTTGCAGCTTTTGTATTCGTCGCTAGCGTTCTTCTAGTAACGTTTTAATTATGAATTCGTTGAAAAAGGTAAATAAAGTACGGTTTCGTTTGGAAAAAAACAGCGAAATCTTAAAAATAAATTTTTGGTTTACCAAAAGGCGACGGAGAGAAAAACGAAGGAATTTATTAAGAAATTAAAACGTTTACGTTTTTAATAAGATCTTTTTTAAAAAAGAGCTTTAGAAATATTAAAAGAAAGTTCGCGGTTAATTTTAAAGCTTCGTTTAAAGGCTATTTTAACCGTTAAATTTCTGCTTGGTAATTATATACCGTTATATAAGAAGAAATATTTATATTTTCGTTAATAGATATATTATAAGCCATTTAGGCTAGTAGAAAAAGTTTAACCTAATTATCGTGCCTGTAATTAATGTAATCTTTTAAGTATTGCTTTAATGTTTGATTTAAACGTTTTGCTTATTTATTTATTTATTTATTTGTTTATAGCTAGTTTGCTGTAGAAAATTTAAACTTGGTATTTATTTACTTGAAAAAGTTGATACCAAATTTTGATATAAAAAGCTTATCTTTATCTGAGATGATTTTTTCTGGTATCTTATATTTATTAAAATAGTATCGGACAAAGGCGTAAGTTAGTTGTTTTACCGTTGTATTTCTTTTTAAAGATAGAAAGTATTTATATTTAGTAAGCCTAAAAACGATTACCTATATTCTATCGTATTAAACTTTAGTAACGGGATCTTTTAATAGGGGTAAACCGGTAATAAAACTTTAAGCAATAATATTTTAAGCCTTTTCTGGAATATCTGTAAGCTATAAAAGTTTATAAGGCTTATATTAGATTACTTTTGTCTTGTTACAGATATTATAATCCTTAATTATTTAGTTAACAGTTTGTCGAAGTTTTAGAAAATCGTATTTTCCCTGTAATCGTTTAGTAGTTTTAAAAATACCTTAATATCCGTATAATAGATTTTCGTAGAACTTTTTAACGAATTGCTTTTGTTAACTTCGAGGGATATAAAATTTGTTATGGTATAATAGCTGGTTTTCAGATTATTTATTTAATTATTGTACCTTTTTTTTTCTTTTCCGTATTATAGGAATTTCGGAATTTCATTAAAAGTTTTGAAGTAGGTTGTTTCAATATTTTACATAACCGTAAGGTGCCGTTCTTAATTTGCTGCAATATTTGCATTTAACGTTTTAAAACCTTAAAGTTAAAATTTTCTTGACGACTTAACATATTTATTTAAATGTTCTTTTTCCTTTTAATATAACGTATCAGACAAGCGAGCGAGCCGTTTTTGGGCACTCCGCAACAATGCACCTCAATAACTCAAACACAACACATCAAATCAACTCAAATCAATCGAATGCTTGTTTACTAACTATACCTCCAGCTTCTTTCCAAGTATGCACATTATATCAAAGCTTGTTACGGACGCCATGTTGCCATTCCTGCCTGCTAACCCGCCCGCAACCGCCCAACCCTAGCAGCTATTAGCAGCTATTAGCAGTAATTCTTTGCCACAACGTTTCTGCTGGCTAAAAGACCTTATTTATCCTATATAGCAAGTATTCCTCTTTCCGGGAAACGTCTGTTTTAATCGTGTAATTGCGTAAGTCTCGAGTTATTGCGAAATCAAGTCCGACACGCCCTGCCAAACGCCCCGGGAGACGCCCCGCGAAACGCCCCGCAGGGACCTCCCATGCCCTCCAACGCGCTTCTAACGCACTTCCAACGCGTCCTATAACACGTTTTCCGACGTATATTTTCAACGTATTAAAGCCGGACAAGAAATGCTCGCGTATTTGGGTTCAGGATTTGGTCGAGAATAGTTATCTAGTCGGTCGGCTTTAGTTCTTGCGAAATGGGGGTAATATTAGCTTAGACGCGTTGGGGGGTGCTCGGTCGTAAGCGGGTTGGGAGGAAGAAATGGCAACATGGCATCCGCAACAAGCCTTGATATAATGTGCATACTTGGAAAGAAGCTGGAGATATAGTTAGTAAACAAGCATTCGATTGATTTAAGTTGATTTGATGTATTGTGGTTGAGTTATTGAGGTGCATCGTTGCGAAGTGCCCAAAAACGGCTCGCTCGCTTGTCCGGCTCGCTCGCTTGTCTGATACATTAATAGATTTGGAAATTATATTTCGATAAGAAAATTATTTAAGTTTTGTCACGTTTGTTTAGTTTTTAAATCGTTTTAAACCGGGTAAAGTTTTTGTAATTTAAGTAAATATCGAAAGGCTTTTAGTTCCGTTAAAAAAAGGTTTCCATTTTTTGAAAGCGTTAATAATTGCTAGCAGCTTTTTGTCGTAAATCTTGTATTTAAATTTTACGTTTCGAAAGGTCTTGGAATAATAGGTTATTAAGTACTATTTTCTATTATCTTTTTGTTGTTTTAGAACTGCGCTTAAGGTATAATGTAAAGCGTTTATTTTTAAGCGTTTCCTTCTGTCAGCGTTAGGCAATTTATTATTAACTCTTTAGTAATTTCGGTTTTAAGTAGCTAAAAAGCTTCCTTAAAATCCTTTAAAAATTCCTCTTTTTTTCCGACATATTCTTTAATAATAAGCTTCGTTAATAATTTTATAATATTTTTATATCCTTTAATTAAGTGACGTACATAACTCGTAAATTTTAAAATCTGCCGGATATTTATAACCGTTACCTTATTAAGAATGGGCTAGTTTTTAATTATTTCTAATTTAAAGTTTTAGATCTGAATTTAACCGGAAATAAGGGTAAATCCGAAATAGTTTAGCTTTTACGTATATTATACATTTTTGGCGGAGTTAATTCGGATATTTGCTTTATTCAAAGCTTTAAAAATCTGAAAAATATGCTTTTTATATTTTTCTAGCGTTTCGAAATAAATGAGGATGTCGTCGAGGTAAACAAAAATATATTTCTTTAAAAACTCTTTAAATATAATTATAATTAGGCGTTAAAAACTAGCAGAGGCGTTAATAAGTTTTAAAGGCATTAATTGATATTCGTAATGCCCGTATATCGTGTAAAAGGCGATTTTTTTTCTTCTTTAATTATTTTGATACAGTAATAACCGTTTCGAAAGTTTAATGCAGTAAGCCGTTTAAATTTGTTTATGTTTTCCCTTAAGGTATTTATTAAGGTTAAAAAATAACCTTTTTAATGGTAATGTCGTTTAGCTGCCGGTAATCGATTACGCGTCGATAAACCGGATTTCTATTATAATCGATTTTCTGCTTGCCGTTCTTAATTTTGGGTACCATAAATATAAGGTATTTCGTAAAGGATTTGGATAGCTGAATATAAGCTTTCTTTAGATTTTAGCTGTATGCTTTTTTATAAGGCCTTTACCTTTTTTTTAGATTTATGTAACAAATTTTATAAAGCTTAAAATAATGTCCTTCTTTAATAGGTATTGAATTGGGACAGGGCTTATCGAAGTTGCTGTACGCAGAACATCTTGATCAGTGCTTGGGAAGATGATGGGACTTCTTGACTATCTATGGAGCCATTGATGCTATAAGAAACTGCATACAAGAGTTGTCAGGTCAGCAGCAATATATAGACCATCGCTGACCTACTGCCATAGCCGAGTAGATTGCCGAGATGCCCAGCGGTGAAGCAGATGGAAGTAGGTAGAAACTGTGGCTGCAATAGTACCTACAGTGGCTGGCAATAGCAGCTGCAGTAGCTAGCAATAGCTGCTGTAGTGGCTGCTACAGCCATAGCTGCACCCATTCCTGCACCCCACACCACTTCAGTATATAATAGTTCTATTATTTTCTAAAGGCAGCTTATGGTTTTTTTTATCCTTGAGAAGTTATTCGAATTGCTAATATTTTAAGGGTATAATACTGGTAAAATTTAATACCCTAAATTTTTGGATTATGTGTTACGGATTAAGATCTCCCGTTTGTCTACGGGAAACCAAAAGGGGGAATGACCTCGGGTCGGGTAAACTTCGGTGCCAAGAGTGGTTTCTGCGGAGCCCACAGAGACATTACAGAGACACCTTAGAGATATTACAGAGACACTACAAAGATATACAGAGACCAAAGGGAGGTTATATTGAAAGAAAAGAACATATAAGACTTTTATGTTTCCTTATAAATAGCCACCTACTTAGTTTTGCTCCTTAGCTATTAATTTAAGTCTTTAATTAAAAGTAACGTTTTGCGATTAAGGGAAAAGTTCGCAAATTTTTTAAACGAATAAATTACTAAATTATATTTCGCTCTATTGTTACCTACAAATCAAGAACCCTTTTCGGATATTGATTACGTTTTTAAGTAATTATATAACAGGTTCGTTATATTTTAATAACTTCTTAATTAATAACCGACAAATGGTTTAAGGCCTAATTGGGCATAAGCTCTCTTGAATCTAATAAAGACGATATTATTAAACGGCGTTCAGAAAATAAACGATACACCCGATCGCCCTTACTAGCAAACGATTAATATTTGAAATAAAACATCTTACCCTTTATTAAAGAAGTTCTTTTTTTAATCGACAACATGGCCCCCCTTACTACACGGTCTTAAAAAGGACCTTTTTCTTCTTTACAATAATCCTTTCAGGCTCTCAAGGAAACTATTAAGGTCCAAAAAAATAAACCGGAAAAGGAAAAAAAGGAATCCGATAGCCCGAAAGGTAAGGAAAATGAACTTATAATTAACGATAAGCTGTATACCTTATAACTGAACTTTAGGCGGTAAAAAGGAAAAATGTTAAATTTGCTCGACAGCAAAAATCTTCGACATTATCTTTATTTGGCGCGAATTAATCCCACGAAAACACTGTTTTACTGTTACGATCCACTTAGTTGTTCGTATTGGAGAGAGCTCCAATAGTGGGTGGGTCCTTAACAGGTCACGTGACTTCATGATCTGTCTGATCTAACAGATCATCCAGATCAAAGGATCTAGGTAATCTGGTAAAGCCAAGAGATTACAGGCACACTCGTTTAGTATCAAAGGAGTATATTATAAATGGTTTCGCATATAGATAGCTCCTACTTAGTTTCGCTCCTTAGTTATCAATCTAAACCTTTAATCAAAGGTACTATTCTCCGATTAAGGGAAAAGTCCGTAAACCTCTTTAACGAACAAATTATTAAATCATTTTTCGCATTATTATTACCTACAAATCAAGACCCTATTTCGGATATTATTTATACCTTCAGGTAGATGTATAACAAGTTCGTTACATTTTGATAGCTCCTTAATTAATAGGCAACGAACGATTTAAGGCCCAGTTAAGCATAAGCTTTCTTAAACGTAATAAAAACGATATTATAGGACGACGTTTAAAAGATAATATATTCGATTACCGTTATTAATTAATAAGGGATTAATAATTAAATTAAACGATTTACTACTTATTAAAAAAATCTTCTCCTTAATCGACAGTATGGCACCACCCTTTACCCGATTTCAAGAAGGACCTTCTTCTTCTTAGCCTTAGCAACAGTTTTCTTTAACAAAGGAAACTATTAAAATCCAAGATCCAAAAGCTAAGGAAAAAAAGGAAAAACGGCTAAAAGAACAAAAGGGCAAAGAAAAAAAGCCTACCGTCGACGAAAAATTGGATGTTTTAGCAACGGAACTTTATATATTACGGCAAGAAAATGCTAGATTTGCCCGATAGTTGCGAACTAAAAAAAGGACTTCGACATTTCCCTTATTTGGTGCAAACCAAACCCGCGAAGGCACAATTCCCCTTCCCAATTACCATGGAATACCGGAAGTCAAAGGTTACAAGTTAACTTTTCCAAAGCCCTATAATGGAACTACGGATATGGAAGGATTTCTGGTTCAGGCTAAACTTTACCTTAAGTTTTATGAAAATTCTTTAACGGAGGATTACTAAAAGGTAATGGCCATTTTTTAGCTGCTCGTTGGAAAAATTTTTTTATGGTTCGAGCCTATTATAAATAATTACTTTATAAACTACCTTAACTAATTTTCCGACTTAACTAATTATGTTTTCGGTAACTATAAACACTTTAAGGAAAGAATGCAAGCTTTATTTGGAGATTTCGATAGAGAACAGTATACGGTTAAATAGTTATATCTTTTCCAACAAACCAAGTTAGCGGCAGAATATGCGATTAAGTTTAATCGCCTTGCGTCAATTTCCAACCTTCCAAAAAACGTATTGTTTTACCCTTTTTATAACGGCCTAAAATCGTAAGTCAAGGATGAAATATATAAAGTACCTAAAACTGGCCCTTTCCAGGATTACATTAACAAGACCATTATTGCCGATCGACGTACCTTCGAAAGATACTTGGAGAAGAAGAGATTTAACAAAAAGAAAGATAACCACAGCTTAAATAGCAAATCCTAAAGGGACAAAACCAAAAGCAGATCCCAAAAGGAAGTAAGTATTGCTTTAAGGAAGCCTAGGAAGGATAAGTTAAATATTGAATGTTTTAACTGTAGCAAAAAAGGTTATTATAAAAGCAAGTATCGCTTCTTAGCAAAAAGGGACTCCAGGAAAAAAGGGATTTCTTAACCCCAGAAAAAGGTTAAAATGGCTAAACAAAAATTAGATAGCGAAAGCGAAAAAGAGAAGGAAATTAGTTCCACTTTCTTTCAGCGAGAATTCATTATTGCAACGATATATTACGAACAGAACGGCGACCTAAAGTACGAACGTTGCCCGACTTGTTAAAATCGAACGATTAAAGCCTGTAAATATTATCCCGGATAAGAAACTTCCAGGATAGCCATAAGGTTAAGATGCATTTGTTATTTGGATAAGCAGCGGTGCAGAATGTACGATGAATATGGCTAGTTGCGCTTTAATACAGTAATATACGATTTAACATCTTTAGGGCCCAATAAGGCTTTTAAGGTTAAAAAATCGATTTACCCAGATATTACGGATTTAAAACCAATCCATAACCACGATTTGCTCCATTTTTCTGTATGTTACGACGACAATTATCTAACCCATTTTCGCGCCAAAAAAGATAATAACTATTAGCCCGGATGGGATAAGGAAATACCTACCGAACCCGACGATAAGTATAGATGCATCGAAACTTCCAGATGGCCGGAGTACCTCCGATTTTGCTACCTTTACCCCGAATTAGCCTAAAGCCGAAAGGTTATTGCTTAGGGATACCTATGCTACGCCCTTACATTATACATAATATACGAAATCTTAAATATGGGAGCCGACCTCTTAAAGATTTTACCTCCAAAACTAAAACCCTTTTAAATATCGGAAGTAAGGGTTTTAAGATTAGTTTGCTAAATCGGTAAAAGAAAATGGTTTACTTGCATGGATAATAAGTATTCCAAATATGCAATCAAAAAGGCCCGAAAATAAAGATACCTTCTGGCGAACAAAGCCAACAAGTTAAAAAACTACGTAGGCTTTCGAAACTAAGGCATCGAAAAGCCCCAATTATTAAGACCTTATCCGAGGTAAAAATCGGATAACGCAGTTAAATCGAGATTCCACTTTAATATAAAGGCCAAATATTTAAGGCCATAATTAATTTAGGAGCAAAAAGAAACTTTATTTTACCGTTAGTTACAGAAAAATATTAAATCCCTTAGAAATATAAGCTAAAGTTGTATAAATTACTTACAGTTAACGGAAGCTTATTTAAGTATAAAAATGGACAAGTTCTTAAAAAAACAGAAAAACTTTTAGTGCAAATTTAAGGATATTTAGAAAAAGTTAAGCTGGACGTAGCTAACATTTTAGGACATAATATTATCCTTGGAATGCCGTAGCTCCGTTCTAGCAACCTTTATATCGACTGGAAAACCCAAAAACTTTTTTGGGATCGTCCTATAATTTCTTTAAAAGAAGAATTCCGAAAAATCTGCTATCTAATCCGAAAAGCCAAAATAATGGACCTAACTGTTAAGATACCCCCTAAATACCAAAAGTTCAAAAAACTGTTTAAGGAACGAATACGAAAGAAGTTACCCGATTATAATTAATAAGATTATAGGATTCTTATTAAGGAAGGATACCATTTAAAATTCTACCAAATTTATTACATAAATCCAAAAAAGGCTAAGGCCTTATAAAAAAGCTTATAACGAAACCTTGAACGCGGATATATTTAAAAGTTTAAATCTTCCGCAAGATATCCCGTTATGATAGTACCAAAGATAAAAGATGGAAAAATTCGAATCGATAAAGATGGAAACCCTATATACCGAAAAATCTACGATTACCGATAGTTAAACGATATTACTATTAAAAATGGATACCTTCTTACCCTTATAAACATTACGAAAAAAAATATCAGTAAAGCCAAATAGTTTACGGCATTAAATCTATTAAACGGTTATTACTTAATCCGAATAGTTAAGGGCGAAAAGTGGAAAACCGCCTTTAAAATAATCCATGGATTTTATAAGTATAAGGTAATGCCTTAAGGACTTACTAATGCCCCCGTTAGTTTCCAATATATATTAATAACTATTTTACGAAAATTCCTCGATAAGTTTATGTTCGTTTACTTGGATGATATTTTTATTTATTCCGAAACCTTAAAAAAGTACAAGAAACATATCGCCCAAATACTGGAAGCATTTAAGAAAGCAAACCTGCTGGTTAATGCCGAAAAGAACGTATAGTATACCTAAAAGCTAGACTTTCTAGGCTTTACTATCACCCCAGGACAAATTTAAATCCAGAATTTTAAAATAAAAGCAGTTAAAAATTGGCCGATCCCCGATAAGGCGACCGTTACCGATGTCCGTCAATTTTTGGGATTTACGGGTTACGTACGTAACCTAATCAAAGACTTCGGAAAAATCGCTAAACCCCTAACGAACCTTACCACCAAGGAATATACTGGAAGAAAATTCGAATTCCTAAAGGAAGCTAAGGAAGTAATGCAAACATTTAAAGACCGGATTACCAGCACCCTTATCATGAAACTGCCTAACCATAACAAAAAAAAACGATTAAAAACGGACGCATTAAATAAAGCCCTAAAAGCAGTCTTAAAATAACAGGAAAACGACAAAAAGTAGCATCCAGTTACCTACTATTCCAAAGCTTTAAAAGACGCAGAATTACGATACCTTATTTACGACAAAAAGTTATTAGCAATTATTATGGCATTTAAAAAGTGGGAACCTTACTTTAACGGAACCAAAAAACCTTTTAACGTTTACTTTAACCACAAAAATCTTACCCACTTTATAATAACCTAAAATCTTAATAAACGATATAAAAATTAAATAATTTTCCTATCCAAGTTCAATTTTAAAATCTATTATATCAAGGGTAAGGAAAATATTTAAGCGGATATCCTAAGTCGAAAAGGAAATTACGATATTAGGGTTCCTAAACGACGTATGCAAATATTATAACCTACAGAAAAAGGTACCTTACAGTTATGTAAGATACTGAAAAAACTTACCCCCGAATTTCTATCCTAATTTAAAAGTTCCTACAATTCTGATAAACAGAAAAAAGTTAAATAGTTAAAAGGATAATTTAAGGATCAATTACTATACCGCGGAAAGGTTTACGTCCCACAAGAACGACAAAAGCAGTTTGTTAAAGAATTTTACGAAAATCCGTTACATAAATATCAAGGGATTTTTAAAACAACTAAGCAACTCCAGGAAAAATACGATTTCCCAAAACTTAAAAGAACCGTCAAACAAATAGTTAAGGATTACAACGTCTATAACAAGGCCAAAATAGCTCGCCACAAACCGTACGAACTGCTACAACCTACCGAAATTCCAAACAAGGCATGGAACACCATAATTTGGGATTTCATTACCGGCTTACCCCTATCTAAAGACCCCGTTACCGGAATCCAATACGACGGAATATAGGTAATCGTCGACAGACTCACCAAATATAGGTACTTCCTCCCTTTTAAAGGAAATACAACAGCAAAATAATTAACTTACGTATTCATAAGACATTATCTTAACAAACATAAAATCCCAAAAAGAATCGTTTCAAACAGGAACAAACTATTCATTTCCAAATTTGGCATCAACTTTTTTAAACGGATTAACGTCAAACTTAAATTTTCCATAACATATCACCCTCAAACCGATAAACAAACAAAACGACTAAACTAAACCCTAAAACAGTACCTAAGAAATTATATTAACTACCAGCAAAATAACTGGGTAAAACTACTCCCACTGGCACAAATAACCTATAACATATCCGTCAACGAAAACATGAACGTTTCTCCCCACACAGCCGTATACGGACGAAATGCGGAAACCGAACGACCAAAACAACCATTCGGTAAAGCCCCGAAAATTACCTTAATAACCCCCAAAACAAAAACAGTAACGTTTAAAATCAAAACCATCCAAACTCGCCTCAGAACTAAACTACAATTTTTCCAACAACAAATAGCTCAATACTACAACCAGAAAAAAATTAAAGGACCAATTTTATCGAAAAAAAACAAGGTTTATCTGCTACGCCAAAAACAAAACGCAACCTTAAACATCTTACAAATCAAAACCAAGAAACCCAGTAACAAACTTGATTTTAAAAAACTCGGTCCGTTTAAAATTAACGAGGTCATTTCCAGAACCAACTATCGATTGTCGCTACCCAAAACAATAAAAATACACCCTATTTTCCACATTTCCCTGCTAAAATTAACACCTAATAACGCCCCGCTGAAAATAAACTTGGAAATCGAGGAAAATACCGACGAGTACGAAATCGAAAAAATACTAGACTCAAAAATAATCAGTAACAAAATCCAGTACCTAATCAAATAAAAGGACTACCCACCTAAAAACAACATTTAAAAACCCCTCAAGCACCTAACGAATACGAAGGACCTAATTAAAACGTTTTACCGTCAAAATCCTAACCGACCGTCTCCAACGCGGCCAAGGTCGCAGGCGACAACAGTCCAACCCCCAAATTTAAGCCCTCGGCGCTCCAGTCGAAAAAAGCGGACGCCTCCATGTTGGCGTTAATCTCTAAAACAAACCGCGCTTGCTTTTCCTCTATACGCTGCTGCTCTTCTTCCATCCTTTCTTTTTCTTCCAACTGGTCTAATTTATAACCTTTTTCCAATATTTCAAGCGCTTTCTTCCTTAAAATATCTTCTTGACGGCGCAACCGCTGCAACTTATTTATCCTTTTCGACATCTTTTCTTAAAATTTCCGTTGTAACTTTACGAATTCGTCCTCGGCAACACGACGCTCTTCCTAAAAACGATCACGCTCCGATCCGATATTTTCCAAGGAAAATATAACAACAACGTTTCCGTCGCAATAACGCTAACGACGAATACAATAATAACAATTTAACGAACCCTTTATTATAAAACATTATTCCTTTCCAAATAACAAGCAACTGGAACAAGGCAAAACCTTAAAACCGTAAATGCGGATAAAATCCGAACGGCTATCACGAAATTAACGCTGGTTCGTACGTACCTTACGTACTTATTTTTTTACACGACCCGCCATAATAAACTAGCAGTCAAAAAAAACAGTTTCGATTAAAAATAGAAAAATACTTACATTTCTATCTTTAAGACAAAAATCCTAAAAGGAAAAAAATAATATTACGATCCACTTAATTATTCGTATTAAAAAAAGCTCCAATAATAAGTAGGTCCTTAACAGGTTACGTAACTTTATAATCTATCTAATCTAACAAATTATCCAAATTAAAAAATCTAAGTAATCTGGTAAAACCAAAAGATCATAGGTACACTCGTTTAATATCAAAGAAGTATATTATGAATGGTTTCGCATATAGATAACTCTTACTTAATTTCGCTCCTTAGCTATCAATCTAAGCCTTTAATCAAAGGTACTGTTCTCCGATTAAGGGAAGAATCCGCAAACCTCTTTAACGAACAAACTATTAAATCATTTCTCGCACTATTGTTACCTGCAAATCAAGACCCCATTTCGGATACTGCTCATACCTCCAGGTGGATGTATGACAGGTTCGTTACATTTACCTTTTGCTTATTATGGAATGCCAAAGGTTAAGGGTTATAAGCTAACCCTTCCAAAACCTTACGACGGTACCATAAATATAGAAAAGTTTTTGGTTCAGGCCAAACTTTACCTTAAGTTTTTCCAAAAAATTTTAAGGGAAGATTATGAAAAGGTATTGGCCATTTTTTAGTTGCTTGCAGGAAAAGTTTTTTAATAGGTCCAGCTAATTATAAAGAATTACTTCGAAAATTACCTCAACGAATTATCCGACTTTACTAATTATAATTTTAGTAATTACGAGCATTTGGAAAAACGAATGTAAACCTTATTTAAAAATCCAGATAAGTAATAAAATGCCGTTAAAAAGCTGTACCTTTTCCAGTAAACAAAATCAGCGGCTAAATACATAATGGAATTTAATCGCCTTGCAGCAACTTTTTACCTTCCGGAAAGTGCCTTATTTTACCCTTATTACGACGGCCTAAAGTTATAAGTTAAAGACAAAATATACAAAGTACCTAAAATAAAGCTATTCTAAGATTATATTAACAAGGTAATTATTGCCGATAGACGTACTTTTAATAGGTACCTAAAAAAAAAAGTTCCAATAAGAAAAAGAACGATCGAAGCTTTAGCAGCAAGTTCTAAGAAAGTAAAAATACAGACAGGATCCAAAAGGAAACGAATATTATTTCAAAAAAAGCCCAGAAAAGATAAATCGAATGTTAAATGCTTTAATTGTAGCAAAAAAGGCTATTACAAGAACGAATGTCGTTTTCTAGCTAAAAGGAGCTCCAAAAAGAAAGGGATTTCTTAAAAAAAGGCCCGAACGGCCGAACAAATAACAGATAATAAAAGTAAATAAGAACATGAAGTTAATTCCACCTTTTTCTAACAAGAATATACCATTACGACAACCTATTATAAATCAAGCGGCGATCCAAAGTACGAGCGTTACCCGATTTGCTATAATTAAACAGCCAAAGCCTATAAATATTATCTCGGATAACCAACTTCCAGGGTAGCTATAAAGTAAGGATGTAAAAATTATTTGAATATGCAAAAGTGTGAAATACATTACGAATATAGCCAGATGCGCCCAGAATTTGATAACTACGGGCAGAAAACCCTTAAATCCAGCGAACTTTTAAAACGGGCGGTATACCTTGAAACCGAAACCCCTGGACAGGATTTTGTTAATAGGTACGGATTTCTTCAATTTTCGGCCTGCAACGATAACGATTGTCCAATTTACTTTCGAACAAAGGAAGACAACGATTATTGGCCCGGTAGGAACCAAGAAACCTTTATAAAGCCTAATAACGACTGCAGATATATCGAAATTCCCCGATAGCCCGAATATCCTCGATTTTATTATCTGCACCCCGAATCGGATTAAAGCCGAAAAGGTATTGCTTAGGGTTACTTATGTTATACTCCCATGCTATGCTTAATGCATAAACTTCTGGATATGGGAGCAAGCCTTGCAAAAATCTTAACTTCGAATCGGAAACCTTTTTAGACGTTAAAGGTAAAAATCACAAAGGTGAAATGCCAGATTAGCTAACGAAAATGGTATACTTGTACAAACGATAAGTATATTAAATACGCAGTTAAGAAAGCCCGCGAATAGAAACGCCTTTTAGCGAACAAAATTACGAAGTTAAAAAAGGGCAAAAGTTTTTAAAATTAAGGTATCGAAAAGTTATGCGAATTAAAACCTTATATAAGGCAAGAAAAGGATTACGAAGCTAGATCGAAATTCCTATTTAGTACTAAAGCCAGACTTTTAAAGCCATAATTAACTTTGGAGCAAAAGGTAATTTTATTTCGCTAACGGTGGCCAAAAAATATCACATTTTTTTTAAAGGTATAAGTTAAAGTTTTATAAATTACGGATAGTTAATAAAAACCTTTCCTATTATAATAACGAACAAGTTTTTAAAAAGATTAAAAAAACTTTTAGTATAGATTTAAGGGTACTAAAAGTATTTTACGTTGGATATCGCCGACATTTTAGATTATAATGTTATCCTAGGAATGCCGTAGCTTGATTCTAGTAATTCGTTAATTAACTGGAAAATTTGCTAGCTTTTTTAGAATTACAAATTAGTTCCTTTTAAGAAAAAGCCCAAAGAAGTTTGCTACATTATCCGAGAAGTTAAGGTATTAAACTTTGCTAATATTATATCTTTAAAGTATTAGCGATTCGAACGACTTTTTAAAAATAAAGAAAATTACGAACTGCTTTTATACGGATAATAAGATTATCGCATACTTATTGAAGAAAGATATTACCCTAAGCTTTACAAACTTTACTACATAAATCCAAAAAAAAATAAAGGTTTTATAAAAAAGCATTTAGTTGAATTCAAAAAAAGATTATATTCAACTATCCGAATTCCGTGCAAGGTAGCTTATACTTATAACGCCCAAAATTAAAAACGGCAAACAGAAAATCGACCAAGATAAAGATCCGGTTTATCGACGCATAGTCGATTACCAACAACTAAACGATATCATTATCACAAACAGCTATTTTTTAACTTTAATAAATACTTTAAGAAAAAAAAAAAGCAAATACAGTTAAATAATTTACCGCTTTAAACCTTCGAAACGGGTACTACCGCATCAAAATAGCTAAAGGAAAAAAATAAAAAATTATCTTTCGAACGATATACGTGTATTACGAATATTAAATAATGCCTTTAAAACTTACTAACGCCCCGGCCAATTTTCAACGCTTAATTATAACCAAACTTAAAAAGTTTTTAAATAAAAATATCTTTGTCTAATCCGACGACATACACATTTATTCCGAAATATTACAAGAATATAAAAAGCATATTTTCCAGGGTTTTAAAGCTTTAAATAACGCAAACGTTTAAATTAACCTCGCTAAAAGTATATAACATACGTAAAAGCTAAACTATTTAAGATTTACCTTTACTTTCGGTCAAATTTAAATCCAAGATTTCAAATTAAAAGCAGTTAAAAAGTAGCCTATCTTTAATAAAGCAATTATTACAAATATCCGATAAATCTTAAGATTTACGGGTTACGTACGTAACCGAATCAAAAATATAAAGATATTGTTAAACTATTAACGAAATTTACTATTAAAAAATATATTAAAAAGGAATCCGAACATCCAAAAAAAGCTAAAGAAGCTTTTTAATTACTTAAAAACGAAATTACCAAAGCGCTAATAATGAAATTACCTAACGCCGACAAAAAGAAACGCCTAAAAATAAACGCCTTAAATTATACCCTAGGCGCAATTTTGGAGTAATAAAAAATAATAAGAAATAATACTTAATAGCTTATTATTTTAAGGCCCTTCTAAAGGCAGAATTCCGATATAAAATTTACGACAAAAAGCTGCTAGCGATTATTAACGCTTTTAAGGAATGGGAACCTTTTCTTAACAAAATTAAAAAGCTTTTCGATATTTACTTAAATTTCAAAAACCTTACCCGGTTTATAACAACTTAAAAATTAAATAAACGCCACGAAACTTGGATAATTTTTTTATCGAAATACAATTCACAAATCTACTATATCAAAAAAAAAGAAAACATTTAAGCAAATATCTTAAGTCGCAAAAAGAAATTACGATTTTAAGATCTCGAAACGTCGAATATAAGTATTACAACAGATTAAGGACGGTACCTTACAGTTATATAAAATACTAAAATAACTTACCCTAAAACTTTTAACGAAATTCGGATATTCCTATAATAAAAAAAAGTAAAAAAAGGTATAACAATTAAATAAACAACTTAAAAACCAGCTATTGTACTATAACAAAATCTACGTCCCTCGAAATTAATAAAAGCAATTCGTTAAAGAATTTTACGAAAATCCGTTATACGGACATTAAGGTATCTTCAAAACTACTAAACGATTACAGGAAAAATACGACTTTCCAGAACTTCGACGAATTGCTAAGCAGGTAGTTAAAAATTACAATATCTGCAATAAGGCAAAAGCAGCCCGACATAGGCCCTATAAACTTTTACAGCCCACAAATATTCCAAAAAAGGCTTAAAACATTATTGCTTAGGATTTTACAACCGGTTTACCCTTAATAAAAAACCCCGTTACTGGAATTTAATACGATGGAATATAGGTAATCGTTAACAGATTCATTAAATATAAGTACTTTTTACCTTTTAAAGGAAACGCAACGGCAAAATAACTAACTTACGCCTTTATCCGATTTTACTTCGACAAATATAGAATATTAAAAAAAATTATTTCAAATAAAGATAAGCTTTATATATCAAAATTTAATAGCAACTTTTTCAAGCAAATAAACGCCAAGCTTAAATTTTTTACAGCATACTACCCATAAACAAATAAACAAACAAATCGTTTAAATCAAACATTGAAACAGTACTTAAAAAGTTGTAAGGGGTTACAATAGTCCGGGCACACCTGCCTGCTTCTCGTACATATATATCTACATATCCCTACGTAATCTTCGATAATATACGAAATCCAGACTTTTATATGTTTATACAGTTATACGTATCCTATATAAGGCTATTCGTAACACGTAAAGAATTATAAGTTAACAGCTGTAATATCTTATTATTATTTTATTATCCTTATTATTACCTAAGTAATCCTTAATAAGTAATACTTATTACCCGAATTAAGAATTAATTTTCCTTATTATTTTATTATTTTAATATACTTAAAGGGAAATGTACGAAAAAAAATACGAAATAAAGGCAATACTAAACGTTAAAATTGATAAATATACCTATACCAATAGGAAAAAAGTTCGAAAGTATACGAAAAGTATACGTTTTTATCGTTAAATATCTTAATAACCGGTACTTTTTACAAAAGCATTAAAAAACTATCAAGTTTTTTGAAAAAGGAACTTATTTTAACGTTACCCCTAACAATTTTTACGGTATAATAATTACTAACGCATTATATTCGACAACCTTTCTGTAACGAACCTGTTACACAACCACCTGGAAGCGTGGTTAATATCCGAAAGGGGTTCTTGATTTACAGGTAACAATAGGGCGAAAAATAATTCAGTAGTTTATTCGTTAAAGAGATTTGCGGACTTTTCCTTTAATCGCAAAACAATGCCTTTAATTAAAAACTTAAATTAATAGCTAAAAAACGAATTTATCTAGGTGCTATCTATATAAAAAAACCGTTCGTTCTATATCCTCCTATCTTTTAATAAGTATGCCTTTGATTTATATGATTTACCGAAATCTACCTTACTTGTCTTAAATTAACTAAATTACATTAAATTACCAAGGTTTTGGCCAATTCCGTAATTTACCCGGAGTTCGTTTGCGTTAGTCCTAAAAAAGCATTCTTATCTTGGAAAACCTTTGGTTCGTAACATTATTCCCCTTCTCCAAAAATCTTTGTCCCAAAAATAAAAAAGGTAAATATCCCTTTATTCGAAACCGCTTTTTGCTATTTCTTTTCAGCTAACTGGACTTATCATAATAGGTCGAATAAATAAGCAAAAAGGAAAACCTCGTCCCAATTAACGGGAATCCCGAAATAATCGAATAAATTTAATTAAAAGTTTTAGCGTTAAAGTATTTCCTTATTCGAATTACGTTCGCCTTAATAGTTTTAATTGTTTTTATATAATCGGCATTCCGAGTTATAACAACTGTATTCGTCGGTAATGTTTATTATATAACGTATTAATTATAAATTCCTTATCGAAAATTAATAAAAAACGTAATCGGTTGCAGCAAAAGCAGCGTAAAGTCGAAAATAGGTTTTTAACGTATCAAGAAGTAATTAAGAAAAAATTGGATAAATTGCGCCAACGTTAAAAGGAAATTCTTCGTCGGTAAAAAAAAAAATCGCAGGAATTTATTAGGCGATTAAAACGCTTACGCCTTTAACAAAACGTATTAAAGAAAAAGGTTATTGCGATGTTAAAGGAAGGATATAAATTAAATTAACTGGAAAAATAAAAAAGATTAAAAGAAAAACAACGCCGTTTAAAAATAAAGTAAGCTTAGCTTATTTCTAAAATAAACGCCATAATAAAAACGTTTATTTTTTTCGATTAAAGCGCCTTAAAGTTAAATTTAAGTGCTAGGCCGTTATCCTTTACGACGTCAACCGCGTTAAAAACGGTCGGTTAGGATTTTGGCGGTAAAACGTTTTAACCAAATCCTTCGCGTTCGTTAGGTACTTAAAAGGTTCTTAAATATTTTCTTCGTATAGGTATTTCTTTTATTTAATTAAATATTAAACTTTATCTTTAATTACCTTAAAATCCAGTATTCGTTTAATTTCGTATTTATTGTTAATTTTTTCGACTTTCAAACTAGTTTTTAACGGGGCGTTTTTGGGTATTAGTTTAAGCAAAGAAATATAGAAAACAATATATATTTTTATAATTTTGGGTAGTAACAGTCGGTAGTTAATTTTGGAAATAACTTTATTAATTTTAAACGGATTAAGTTTTTTAAAATCGAACTTATTACTGGGTTTTTTTATTTTGATTTAAAAAATGTTCGAAATCGCGTTTTGTTTTTGGCGTAATAAATAAATTTTGTTTTTTTTCGACTGAATTAATCTTTTAATTCTTTTTTTATTATAATATTGGGTTATTTTTTGTTAGAAAAATCGTAATTTATTTTATAAACGGACCTGTATTATTTGGATTTTAATTATTACCGTTTCTGTTCGAAGAACTTTCGCGGTTAATTTTAAAGCTTTATTTAATAACTATTTTAACCGTTAAATCTTTGCTTGGTAACTATATACCGCTGTATAAAAAAAAATACCTATATCTTCGTTAATAAAAGTATTATAGGTTATTTAAATTAATGGAAAAAATTTAACTTAATTATTTTATTAATAATTAATTTAATTTTTTAAATACTGTTTTAATATTTAATTTAAACGTTTTATTTATTTATTTGTTTATAAGTAATATATTATAAAAAATTTAAGTTTAACGCTTATTTACTTAAAAAAGCTAATATTAAACTTTAATATAAAAAGTTTGTTTTTGTTTAAAATAATCTTTTTTAGTATCCTATATTTATCGAAATAATATCGGACAAAAGCGTAAGCTAGTTATTTTGCCGTTACGTTTCTTTTAAAAGGTAAAAAGTACCTATATTTAATAAATCTATTAACGATTACTTATATTCCATTATATTAAATTCCAGTAACGGGGTTTTTTAATAAGGGTAAACCGGTAATAAAATCTTAAATAATAATATTTTAAACCTTTTTTGGAATATTTATAAACTGTAAAAGTTTATAAAGTTTATATCGGGCTGTTTTTGCCTTATTATAAATATTATTATCCTTAATTACTTACTTAACAATTTATCGAATTTTTTCAAAGTCGTATTTTTCCTATAATCGTTTGGTAGTTTTAAAAATACCTTAATATCCGTATAATAAATTTTCGTAAAACTTTTTAACGAATTACTTTTGTTAATTTCGAAGGCTATAAATTTTACCATAGTACAATAATTAATTTTAAAGTTATCTATTTAATTATTATACCTTTTTTTGCTTTTTTTTATTATAGGAATTTCCGAATTCCGTTAAAAGTTGTGGGGTAAGTTATTTTAATATTTTACATAACCGTAGGGTACCGTCCTTAATTTATTGCAGCATTTATATTCGACGTTTCGGAATCTTAAAATTGTAATTCTTTTTGCGATTTAAAATATTTACTTAAATATTTTCTTTTCCCTTAATATAATAAATTTGGAAATTATATTTCGATAAGAAAATTATCTAAGTTTCGTAATATTTATTTAGCTTTTAAGTCGTTATAAACCGGGTAACGTTTTTGTAATTTAAGTAAATATCGAAAGGCTTTTTAATTTCGTTAAAAAAAGGTTCCTATTTTTTAAAAGCGTTAATAATTGCTAATAACTTTTTGTTGTAAATCTTATATCGGAATTCTGCGTTTTAAAAGGCCTTAACATAATAGGCTATTAAGTATTATTTTTTATTATTTTTTTGTTACTATAAAATTACGCTTAAGGTATAATCTAAAACGTTTATTTTTAAACCTTTCCTTTTGTCGGCGTTAGGCAATTTTATTATTGGCGTTTTGGTAATCTTATTTTTAAATAACTAAAAAGCTTTCTTAACTTCTTTTAAAAGTTCGAATTTTTTTTCCAACATATTTTTTAGTAATAAATTTCGTTAATAGTTTAATAATATTTTTATATTTTTTAATTAGGTTACGTACGTAATTCGTAAATATTAAGATTTGCCGGATATCGGTAACGGTTGCCTTATTAAAGATGGGCCAGTTTTTAACTGCTTTTAATTTAAAGTCCTGGATTTAAATTGGACCGGGGGTAAAGGTAAATCCTAAATAATTTAGTTTTTGCGTATGTTATATATTTTTAACAGCATTAATTCGGATATTTGCTTTATTTAAAGCTTTAAAAAATTGAAAATATGCTTTTTATATTTTTCTAGCGTTTCGGAATAAATAAGGATGTCGTCGCAGTAAATAAAAACATATTTATTTAAAAATTTCCTAAATATGGTTATAATTAGGCGTTGGAAATTAATAAGGGCGTTAATAAGTTTTAAAGGCATAATTAGGTATTTGTAATGCCCGTATATCGTTCGAAAGATTATTTTCCATTTTTTTCCTTTAATTATTTTAATACGGTAATAGCCGTTTCGGAAGTTTAATATAGTAAATTATTTAACTTTGCTTACGTTTTCCTTTAAAGTATTTATTAAGGTTAAAGGATAGCCGTTTTTGTTAGTAATATCGTTTAACTGCCGATAATCGACCATACGTCGATAAACTGGATTTTTATTTTGATCGATTTTTTGCTTGCCGTCTTTAATTTTGGGTATTATAAGTATAAGGTAACCTGTAAGAGATTTAAATAATTAAATTTAACTTTTTTTTAGGTTTAATTGGATGCTTTTTTATAAAGCCTTTACCTTTTTTGGATTTATGTAATAAATTTTGTAAAGTTTAAGGTAATGTTTTTCTTTAATGGGTATGCGATAATTTTATTATCCGTATAAAGGTAATTTGTAGTTTTTTTATCCTTAAAAAGTTATTCGAATCGTTAATATTTTAAGGGTATAGTATTGGCAAAATTTGATACTTTAGCTTTTCGGATAATGTAGCAAACTCTTTTGGACCTTTTTTTAACAGGAGTTAATTTATGGTTTTAAAAAAGCTGGCAAGTTTTCCAGTTAATTAACGGATTATTAAAGTTAAGTTATAGCATTCCCAAAATAATATTATAACTTGAAATGTCGGCGATATCCAGGGTAAAATACTTTTAATACTTTTAAATTTAGATTAAAAGTTTTTTAGTTTTTTTAAAAATTCGTCCGTTATCGTATTAAAAAAGATTTTTATTAACTGTTTGTAATTTGTAAAATTTTAACTTGTACTTTTAAAGAATATAATATTTTTCGGTTACCGTTAGTGAAATGAAATTACATTTTGCTCCAAAATTAATTATGGCTTTAAAGGTTTGGCTTTGGTATTAAATAGGAATTTCGATTTGGCTTCGTAATTCTTTTTTTGCTTTATATAAGGTTTTGGTTTATAAAACTTTTCGATGCTTTAATTTCGAAAGTTTTTGCTATTTTTTGATTTCGTGGTTTTGTTCGTTAAAAGGCGTTTTTATTTGCGAGTTTTTTTAATTACGTATTTGGTATATTTATCGTTTATACAAGTATATTATTTTCGTTGGCCAATTTAACATTTTACTTTAATAATTTTTACCTTTAACGTTTAAAAAAGTTTCCGATTCCAAGTTACGATTTTTGTAAAGTTTGCTTTTATATCTAAAAGTTTATGTATTAAGTATAGCATAAAGGTATAGCATAAGTAACCTTAAGCAATGCCTTTTCGGCTTTAAACCGATTCGGGGTATAAATAATAAAATCGAGAGTATCCGAACTATCGGGGGATTTTGATATATCTACAATCGTTATTAAGCTTTATAAAAGTTTCTTCGTTTTAACCGGGCTAATAATCGTTATTTTCCTTTGCTCGAAGGTAAATTGGATAATTGTTATCGTTGCAGGCCGAAAAATGGAGGAAACCGTACTTTTTAATAAAGTCCTGTTTAAAGGTTTCGGTTTTAAAATATACCGCCCGTTTTAAGGATTTATTGGATTTAAGGGTTTTTTGCCTATAGTTGTCGGGACGCATTTGGCCATATTCGTAATATATTTCGCATTTTTATATATCTAAAAAATATTCGCATTTTAACTTTATAATTACCTTGGAAATTAATTATCTGGAATAATATTTGCAGGCTTTAATTATTTAATTTTGGCAAATCGGGTAACGTTCGTATTCTGGGTCGCCGCTTGTTTTATAGTAGGTCTCGTAATAGTATATTCCTATTAGAAAAAGGTGGAATTAACTTTTTCTTTTTTCGCTTTTACTGTTTGTTTTGTATTTGGCCGTTCGGGCTTTTTTTAAGGAATCCTTTTTTTCCTGGAATTCCTTTTAGCTAAAGAACGATATTTATTTTTATAATAGCCTTTTTTATTATAATTAAAGCATTTAACATTCGATTTATCCTTTTTAAACTTTTTGCAAGTAATATTCGTTTTCATTTAAGTTTTATTTTTATTTTTGCTTTTTGGAACTTATTAGTAAAGCTTCGATCGTCCTTTTTTTTATCGGATTTCTTTTTTTTAAAGTACCTTTTAAAAATACGTTAATTGACAATAATAAATTTGTTAATATAATCTTAAAAAGGGCTAATTTTGGGCGTTTTATATATTTTATCCGTAACTTATAATTTTAAGCCGTTATAAAAAAGATAAAATAATACGTTTTTTGGAAAATTAAAAATTAATACAAAACGATTAAACTTAGTCGTATATTTAGCTGCTAACTTAATTTGCTAGAAAAGATGCAATTATTCGACCGTATACTATTTTTTATCGGAATCTTTAAACAAAGTTCGCATTTTTTTTAAAAAATGTTTATAATCGCCGAAAACATAATTAATTAAATCGGAAAATTAATTAAGGTAATTTATAAAGTAATCGTTCATAACAAGTTCGGATTACAAAAAAACTTTTCCAATAAGCAGTTAAAAAATAACTATTACTTTTTAATAATTTTCCGTTAAAAACTTTTTATAAAACTTAAAGTAAAATCTGGCCTAAATTAAAAATTTTTTTATATTTATAGTACCGTCGTAAAGCTTTAAAAAGATTAACTTATAATCTTTAATCTTTAGCATTCCATAGTAAGCAAAAAGTAAAACAATATTTTCGCGGGATTAATTCGCGCCAAATAAAAGCAATATCGAAAACCTTTACTATCGAACGAATTTGGTATTTTCCCTTTTTACCGGTTAAAGTTTAATTATTAAGGTACGCAGCTTATTGTTAATCGTAAGTTTTTTTTCCTTACCTTTCGGGCTGTCGGATTTCTTTTTTTCCTTTAATTCGTTTTCCTAAACCTTAATAATTTCCTTAAAAGCCGGAAAGGATTATTACAAAAAAGAAAAAGGTTTTCCTTAAAACCGAATAATAAAAAGGGTTATATTATCGATTAAAGAATTAAAAAAAGAACTTTTTTAATAAAAAGTAAAATATTTTAATTTAAATATTAATCCCTTAATAGCTAATAATAATAATCGGATATGTCGTTTATTTTTTAAACGCCGTTTATAATATCGTTTTTACTGGATTTAAGAAAACTTACGCCCAACTAAGCCTTAAACCATTCGTCGGCTATTAATTAAAAAGCTATTAAAATATAACGAACCTGTTACATAACTACCTGGAAACGTAATCAATATCCGAAAAAGGTTCTTAATTTGCAGGTAACAATAAGGCGAAAAATAATTTAATAATTTATTCGCTAAAGAAATTTGCGGATTTCTTTTTTAATCGCAAAACGATACTTTTAATTAAAAGCTTAAATTAATAATTAAAGAACAAATTTATCTAGGTGCTATCTATATAAGAAAACCGTTCGTTATATATCCTCCTATCTTTTAATAAGTATGCCTTTGATCCATGTAATTTACCGTAATCTACTCGATTTATCCTAGATCAACTAGATCACACTAGATTACCAAGGTCTTGGCCAGCTCCGTAATTTACCCGGAGCTCGTTCGCGCTAATCCTAGAGGAGCATTTTCATCTTGGAGAACCTCTGGTTCGTAACACTTTCCAATTTATTAAAAGGAAACCGACAAATTATTCGATTAATAATTTAAAACTGCTTATATATATTTTAAATCTTTTTACGGAAAAAAGGCCGCATTCGATAACTTTCTTTTTAAAGGAGAAATACCTAAGTAATTAAACTTTCCAGAAATCCGATAAAGTTAATATCTATATCGTCAGCAAAGCCAGTATTTATATCGCCAATAGAAAAACGGGAGTAATTAAATCTTCCCGAAATTTTAACAAAATTAATACTTATATCGATAAATAAGTTAAAGTTTTAAAAGTTCCAGATTTTAAAAAATACCCCGGTTAAGGTAGCCCCTAAATAAAAAAGTATGTTAACGTTTCCGTTAAAAAACCCCGGATTATCGGCTTAAAGCGTAAATTAAAACGGCTTTTTAAACTTATCCGAACATTCGAATAGGGACGACGGTATAATACAAACCCTAGCTTTTTTATTTAAGGAAATAAAGGAATTTCGCGTTAATTAAGACGTAATACCCGTTATACGCGACTAAATCCTAATTAAAAGAATTATGAAGTTATATTAATTCCGCGTAATAAACGTTAAATTGTTTTGGTCAAACGTCGAAAAAGCCAAGCATAACGGCTTAATTATTTTTTATAATTAAAGGCAGGTATATTATCGTAATATATACTTATGGGCCAAAAATATGAAAAACTAAGCCGATATAAATAACCGAAAATCCGCTATTTTTAAAAAAACTTGGATTTTATTTTGTGGTAACGCATTGGCCTAGTAAAAGCAATAACTTTCCGAATTTAACAAAAGCTGTTTTCGGTTAAGGTTAACGACTTTTTTAAATGTTATATTAAAGCAGTTCGGAATTAAGCTAAAGAAAGCCCAAAAATGGTTAATTAAAAACCGGTATACCTTTAAAGATAATAAATAAAGGAAGCTGATTAAAGCTTACATTATAGAATTATTCAAGTAAGCTAAATTATAAAATAATTTAACCGATTTTTAGTTATTTACCCGCTTGTACCAAAATTTGTACCCGGTTTTCCAAGTATTATGCCTTCGACCAGAAAAAATGGATAGCATTATGGCGTATCTGGACAAGGTCGACGATAAAGCCAAAGCTAAGGAAGCAGAATTAAACGATTCGCCGAAACCAACCTTTACTTTATAAAGCGATTTATATAATAATATAAATAGTTTAAATAATACGGCTTATTAAACGAATAATAGCCGTAATAGCCGCCCGTTTTAACGTTAAGAATTGCTATAGCGTAATCGAAGGATTTCCGGATTTCGTTCCTTTAATTCAAATCTTTATGGTTATTCCGAAGACCGCCGAAGACAAAGATAGCGACGTAAGGAATCGCGTTTTCGTTAGCATTCCGAACGCGAAAAACGTTCGAGTTATCCGGATCGTAAAGGTTATTAACCCCGTTTTGGAAGATACCGAAAGTTCGGTTAAAAAATCCGACGTTAAAATAGAATTTATATATTTATTAACGAAAAAACCGTATAGAAATACGAAAAAAACGCCGAAAATTATTAATTCATTTTATACGCTAACGGTTATCATTATTTTAACGAAGGTAAAATTACATTAAAGCTTAATTATAAGGAAAGTTGGGTATACATTAAAGATAACGTTATTTATAATACGTATTTCGTATATTGAGAAAAATCCGACGAAACGTTAATTATTAAAGATACCGATAAGGAATCGAATTATTTGTGCTAACGATGTAATACGTAATACAGTACGGTTAACCTTTTTGCCGGCTATATATATAAAAAATATATATCTAGAAAATAAGTAACATTAAAAATTGTACGAACGGTAAATTTTTCGAAACCCGTTTTAAAAGCTGCAAACGTTAACGGGATAATATATTTCGTTTTAAATAACGAGCAAGTAATTAAAGCTAATCCGAATCCGGTATTAAGAAATTATATATAATAAAAAACGTTGTACTTAAAAATAAGCGTTAAGGTTAACATTAATACGTGATTTATAAATGTTTACATAAATACGGGAAGTTCGTCGATTTTCGTCGACCGAAAATAAGTAATTTCGTAAGCTAAAAATCCGAACTTTTATAAATATAACCTTATTTACGTTAAAAGCGTTAATTTGTAAACTTTTATTAATATTTCAGTAAAATTCGACTTTTATATAAAAGATTAAATTAAGGATATATAAATTAACGTTTATTTTATAGTTAAGATAAACGGAATCGATAGTTTTAAGCTAAAAATATTATTAAGTACCGAATTTTTAATTTAACATAAAGTTAAAATCGATTTCGTTAAAGAGAATTATATTTTTCGATTAATTTTTAACATAAAAGTAAAAGGGGAAACCGTTAAAACGGTAACCTTAAAGTTAATACGAAAAAAGGTTATAGTTATATATATAGTAATTATCTTTGCGATAATTATAACGTTTATTAAGGTGGATTACGTCGATTTACCCAAGCTAATAAATAAATAAAATCGGATAATTTAGCCGGTATACATAATAACAGATTATCCGGAAACGTTAGATTTTACTTTCGATAAGTTTAACTTAAAGAAAGTTATCTTTTATAACATTAAAGCTTAGCTTTTAATAATTAAAAAGAACGAAAAGATTGGTATTATACATAATTATGCAGGTAACGAAAAAGCCCAGTTAACTAATTGGTACGATATTAAGTAATATTAAAAAGCCGGTTTAACCCGAAAGGAATAGATTAATATAATCGAAAAAACTTGTAATTCCGTTATAAAAAGTATAAAAAGCGTAAAAACGGACGAACTTTTAAGTACCGACTTTTATATCCCGTTATACGGCATAACGAAGTTAACGAACGTCCCGTTTATTAAATCCAAAAACGGCGCGGTTATTGCAAATAACGACCCGGTAATTAGCTATAAGATACGCCGCTTAATCGATAGTTACGACGTTCTTCGGAATAAAGGCATAATATTAATGTCCGAAGAATATAAGATGCGTATCGACCTTGTCGGCGGATGGCAAAAGTAATTTAAACCGGTTAGGATGTACCCGATAAGCGTTAAGGATCGCCAAGTTTTCGATAAGAAATACGACGATTTATACAGAAAAAAAAAGATGTTTTTTTAAAACGAACTTATTGCCGTTATAATCCAAGTTTTCGTCGTATAAAGGAAATTGGATATTAAATATAAAAAGGGGCGCGTAATAGCCGACCTTAAACTGCTTAATAAAATAACCCTTTTTAATGTTTATTTTTTACTTAACTAGAATAATATTATAAATAATATAGTTGGCAAAATATGGTTTAATTTATTCGACATATTTAACTTTTATTTTTAGCTGTTAATACAAACGGAATACCGGAACCGTATAATAATTATTAATCTCTAAGGATTAAAAAGGTTTAACGAAGTTTTAATAAGTTTTCGTAACGCTTTTGCTTTTGCTCAAAGGTTTATAAATAAGTTATTTTTTGCATATATTAACGATATTATCGTTTTTAGTATTAATGCCGAAAGATATATAAAGCATTTACGTATCGTATTAAATATACTTAATAAAACGCGGGTTTATATTAACACGGAAAAGTATTTCGTTAGCTTTTTAACAGTCCGCCTGCTAAGTTATAATATTAATGGAAACGGAATTTCTAAAATTAATAACCGTATAAACGCGTTTAAAAAGTTTGCTTTTTCTAATACGTTTAACGTTTTGGAAACTTATTTAAGTATGGCAACTTGGTTGCGTAAAGGAATTACGTGGTATGGCATTAAAGTAGCATTTTTCGAGTAACGAAAAACGGCACTGCTGGCAAAACTTAAAAAGTCAGGAACTTTACTTACTAAAATGTCGAAACAAACGAAATAAATATATATTTTTAAGATTAAATTCGTGCCGACGAATAAAGAAAAAAAGGTATGGAATTAGCTTTAATATTATTTGTACATTTAATACGTTACGTATTACTACCAGAAAAATAAGCCTTTTTTTTTTAAGATAAACGCCTGTAAAAAGGCTTATGGTATTATAGTTTTTTAATTAGTTGGCGAATGGGACGGTTAAGCTATCCCCGGTAAGGATATATCTAAAACCGAAATTAGGCCTATTTTTTTTTATGTTTAAGTTAACCTTTAACGCCGAAAAGAAATACGGATTTATAGAAAAGAAAAATGGCCGCCTTAATATAAAAATGTAAAAAATTTCGAAAGCTTATTTAGTTTAACCGATTTCCGGTTAACGTTTTTACTAATTACGATTTTATAAAAGGAATCGTTATTTATATGTTTTTAGCTACTATGGACCTTAATAAAGTTAATCTTAGGTTAATTAATGCAGTTAATTTCTTATTACAATTTTAATTAAGAATATATTATATTCCAAAAAGCTTAACGTAATACTAAACGTGTTATTACGCCTGCCGATAATAATTTCGAATCAGAAAGTAGTTAAGTAAGACGAATTTAACGAATTAAACGATACATAGAACGACGTTAATATTTAATATTTTTTAGTAAAAAAGGATAAAACCTTTTAAGTTATTTTTATTATTAATAACAAGTTTAAAGCCCGTATTATCGCGGAATATATAATAGATTACCAGTATAAGCACGTATACGTTATACTGCAAAAAATAAAAGTTAGCGAACGTAAAAAATAATAATACTACTTATTTAAATTATAAGATAACGTTTTGTATTACGTCGGACTGGACGGCTATAAAGGGTTATGCATTTTTTATACTTACGTCCAGGACGTTTTAAAGTTTATATATAATAAAAAGTACTATTTTAATAAGAATCATATAATAAAGGATTTACGTAACATTTACTTTATAAAAAAATACTTTAAGATATCGAAATATTTTAACTTTTATTCGGTTTGCCGAAAAACCTAAACGGATCGAAGCAAATTATTAAGGAAATTATTACCCCTGTTAACGGTTAAGTTATCGTATTATACGATAACCATGGACTTTATTACGGATACGCCGGAAATAATATCCGCAAATACTTTTTAAACGCTAATAAAATATAATACGTTAAATAATTTATGTATCATTTCGTATAAAATTAACAAAAAAACGTTTTTAATATTTAACAGTACGCGGTATACGGCTAAAGATTAAGTAATAATAACGCTGAAAATGTTATAGTTTTGCGATTCAGGGTTATCTATTATTATAATCAGCAATAAGGATTTAAAGTTTACATTTACTTTATAAAACGAGATATTTCATGTTTTAGGTATTAAATTATTATTTTTTACGGCATATTATCCGTAAACGGACGGATTATCCAAAAAAAAAAACACCAAACCGTTAAAATCGCTATACGTTTCCATATAACTACGGACCTTAACGTTTTATAAATAAATATAATACCCGCTTTATAACATTATTTAAATAATTTCTTAACGGTTACAATCAAACGATTTCTTAACGAATTAATATTCGAATTTTAAATTAATTTTGGATATATTAAACGAAAAAAAAAAACGGTAATCTCGAGAAATACGATAAATATCGTACGAAAGAATTATATGAAGAAAACCGTACAACTAGCTAACTTTGCTAATATGCTTACGAAAAAAAGTACGATAACCGGCATATCCAGACGGAATTTAAAAAAAGCGAAACAATATACTTTAAGCTATATTAAGGATACCATTTACCTAAGCAACCTAAACAAAAATAATCGCCCATTCGGGTCGGTCCATTTAAAATTTTCGAGCAAATAAAAAACCAAGCATACAAGCGGGACTTCTTTACGAATTAAAAAATCCACCTTATCGTTTCGGTAATATAATTATACAAACTAAAACAAAGGAAAAATCTATTTCAACGAAAAATTGTTAAACCCAACTTAATAGCCGTAAAGGGTAACGTACAGGAATGGGAGATCGACGGCATCGTGGACCGGCGAATTCGGTAATACAAAAAAACCCATCCGTTAAGTATTTCGTTAAATAAATAGGACACATAGCGAAAAATAACGAATAACGTTTTAAAAAGAACATTTTATAACGGCTAAAAAAGCCGTTACCGAATATAAAGCAAAGCATTTAATCTATTAACTAAATAAATATCTAAAAAAGAAACTTAATCCGCCTTAACGATATTAAAATAGCAAATAACAAATACGTAATCGTATTTATTATCGACATAAAAAAAGAAAAACCGAATAAAGAATAATTATTAATATTCGTTATATTTTTCCTATATATCTTATTAAAGTCGTTAAGTATTCCGTTTTATTTATTATTCAATCTTATTAACAACTTTCTTTATATATTTTCCGTATTTAAATATTATTATTTTTTCGTTAACTTTAACCAATTTTGCGTTATATTTATTTTATACTATAAAGCTATTTATAACCTTTTCAAAAATTTTACGTTATTAAAAAGTTGCACATCGTCGATATTAAAAATTTTCTAATTATAAAAAGGCAACTTCTACCAAAAATTTCCACCTTTTCATTTTTTCTTTCTTACTGCCGATTATCAACAATTCCCATACAAATCGGTAATCGTTCGCAACCTTGCATAAAAATTTAATTACTTTTAACAAAAAATCCGCTTAATTTATTACTTAAAAATAATCAAGCAAATTACAATCCCGTTATAAAAAATATAAAAACTACTTCCAATATTACCTTAAACTTTTAATCCTTTAATAACAATAAAAACGAACAAACTAGTTACTTTAAAGTACCTATATTTATAAATAATAACCTATTTATAATCGCAAACGATAACTAGCTGAATAATAACGATAACGATAAATAAAACGAAAATAATTTTAATAATCAAAATAACAGCAAATCCGTCGAACAGGTTAATATAATCGTTATTACAAAACCAAACTTTCCTAACGGAATCCAAAATAACATTATCTTTAGGAAAAACGAAAATCCTTTTTAATTTTCCAATTCGTTTAATATTATTTTAAACTAAGTATCCTTTACAAAAAATCGGTTACCTTTAACAAAAAAGCAGTTCAAAAAAACGATATTATTTCGCTTACTACCTAAGTTGTCGGCGACAATTTATCCGAAAATTCGGACAAAAACCTGTACGTTAAACAAATTAACCAAACTGCTATCTTTAACAAAAACCGCGTTAAACTTAATAAAACGGTAAATAACTTCGTAAAAAATTAAGCACTTACAACTATTAATCGAGTTAATTTTAATATAACCGGCTATAATAATAATAACGATAAAAACACGGATATCGGCTAAAATAATTTTACCGATTTTCAAATAAAAAAGCACGTTTTAATAAATACCGATACCGAATCTCCTAATATTACGCTAATACCAGCTCGGAAATTTACTTTTGTAGGAAAAAAGTTATTTTTAACCCAATAACTAAAGCAAACCGTTAAAAAACGTTTTCCGTTTACTATATCGCTTCCAGCGGCCAAAAAGGCGAAATGTAAATTAACCAAAAATACCGAACAAAAAGTTATAAACATATATAACAAAACAAACGAAAAATTCGACAGCCAAACCGGAATAAAAGCATACTTTATACGTATTCGTAGAAAATACGCTTACGATACCCGTTTAATAACTAAAGTTACCAAGGAAATTAATAAGTTCGTCGCCAAGGACAATACCAAGACTTATACTGGACACCTTTACGTCAAATCGGTTAAAAATCGCGTAAAACAGGTATATCACATATAAAAATCCAAAAAAGCTTACGATAGCAAATTACTAACCAAAACGGCTATTTTAACCACTAGATTTTACAACCCGAAAAATTACCTAAACGGTAGCATTAACGATTATCTCGTAAAAATGGAATACCTTAACTTGTACCAGGTTACTTTTAACACCAAAAAAAGTAACGCCACTATCGGCAACGATTCCGTTATATATTCCGTCATCTTCTTACTCTAAAAAAAACATTAATACCATTAACAAAAAGTTCGAAAAAAAAAGCTTCCATAACGTTAATAACGCCGCCTTTATCAATACCGACGCTATCTATAAGGCCATCAAAAACAAAATTAATAACAAAATCGATAAAGTTATCCAAAATATCGAAAAAAAGGTAAATTTAGTCGTTAAAGCTAACAAAAAACTTCTATCCGGTATTACTAGCGATTTAACCGTTATCTAACGCCGCCTGGACATATTTAAAAGCATTCTTTTACAAAAGTAAATTTAACGGCAGCTATTCCAGAAAAATGGTTAAAGTTTTCAGATATTACGTTAGAATTATCGTACAGGATTTAAGCAATATACGCCTGCAGAAATATATAGGGGTTTCAGAATTTGCGATTATTTTTACATACATAAAAATTAAAATATAGTTAAGCGTTAGTTTTTTTTCACCTTAATTAACTATTTTAAACTATCTGGCCGTATTCCTAGTTATAATACCGTACGTTATACGGTTTTTTTTAGTATAAAGGGAGACCTTGTTAAAAGTTACAATGGTCCGGGTATACCTGCCTGCTTTTCGTATATAGATACCTACATATTCTTACGTAATCTTCGATAATATACGAAATCTAAACTTTTACACCTTCATACAGTTATACGTATTCTACATAGGGCTACTCGTAACACGTAAAGAACCATAAGTTAACAACTGTAATATCTTACTATTATTTTGTCATCGTTATCATTACCCAAGTAATCCTTAACAGAAGTTATATTAATTACCAGCAAAATAACTGGATTAAACTTTTTCCACTAGCTTAAATAACTTATAATATCTTTATTAACGAAAATATGGGTATTTTTCCCCATACAGCGGTATATGTTTACCAAGCAAAAGTTTAACGGCCAAAACAACTACTAAACGAAACTCCAAAATTAACCGCAAATATTTTTCGAACAAAAACGGTAACAACCGAAATTTAGACAATACAGGTCCGCCTACAAAATAAATTACGATTCCTTTAACAAAGAATAACCCGGTATTATAATAAAACAAGAATTAAGGGACTAACTTTATTAAAAAGAGACAAAGTTTACTTACTACGCTAAAAACAAAACACAACTTCGAATATTTTTCAAATCAGAACAAAAAAACCCAGTAACAAGTTCGATTTCAAAAAGCTTAATCCGTTCAAAATCGATAAAGTTATTTCCAAAATTAACTACCGATTGTTATTATCCAAAACAATAAAAATACACCCTATTTTCTATAACGTCCCACACATATGAGCGCCTCACACATATGAGCGCCTCGCTTTTTGGCACCTCGCAACAACAAACTCAAATTACTCAACCACAACACATCAAATCAATCCTAATCAATCGAATACTTCTTTGCTAACTGTATCTACAGCTTTTTTCCAAACATGCATATCATATCAAAGCTTATTGCGGATGCCATGTTGCCATTTCTTCCTGCCAACCTGCCTGCGACCGACCAGCCCCCAACGCGTCTAAGCTAATATTACTCCTATTTCGTACGACCCAAAGCCGACCGACTAGATAACTATTCTCGACCGAATCCTTAATCCAAATACTCGAGCATTTCTTGTCCGGCTTTAATACGTTGAAGATATACGTCGGAGAACGTGTTATAGGATGCGTTGGAAGCGCGTTGGGCATGTTTGGGGGGTCCGTGCGGGGCGTTTCGCGGGGCGTCTCGCGGGGCATTTCGCGGAGCGTATGGCAGGGCGTGTCGGACTTGAATTGGCAATAACTCGAGACCTACGTAATTACACGATTAAAACAAACGTTTCCCAGAAAGAGGAATACTTGCTATATAGGATAAACAAGGTCTTTTAGCTAGCAGAAAGGTTGTAGCAAGGAACTGCTGCTAATGGCTGCTGAAGTTGGTCGGTTGTGGGCGGGTTAGCAGGAAGGAATAGCAATATGGCGTCCGCAACAAGCTTTGATATAATGCGTGCACTTGTCCTGAAGCTGTAGATATGGTCGACGCAAGATAATACGATTGATTAGAATCAATTTGATGTGTTGTGGTTGAGTTATTTGGATTGATTGTTGCGAGGTGCCAAAAAGTGAGGCGCTCATATGTGTGAGGCGCTTATATGTGTGGGACGTTATCTCTTTACTTAAACCAGTACCCAAAAACCCGCCGTTAAAAACCAATCTGGAAATCGAAAAGAACGACGATAAATACAAAGTTAAACGAATATTAAACTCCAGGGTAATTAAAGATAAAGTCCAGTATTTAATTAAATAAAAGGATTCCTTATACGAAAAAAACATTTGGGAATCCTTTAAGTATCTAACGAACGCGAAAAACCTGGTTAAAACGTTTCACCGTCAAAATCCTGACCGACCGGCTCTAATACGGCCAAGATCGTAGGCGATAACGGCTCGGTATCCAGGTTCAACCTTAGGCCGCTTTAATCGAAAGAAATAAAGGTTTCCGCCGTGGCGTCTATTTCCAAAGCAAGCTATGCTTATTCTGTTTCTATATAACGCTGTTCCATTTTTTCTCTTTCTTTATTTAATCTTTTTTATTTTTCTAATTCGTCCACGAAACGAAACCCGCGGCGAATTATTTCTATATCCCGACGTTATAAAAAGTCCTGTTAACAGCTTAACTTCATCAACTTAGCCATAACTTCTGTTTGTAGTTACTGCAAGTTTAACAGTACTTCCTCGACGGCCCGTTTTTTACGATTAATCCGCGCCTTTTCGGACCGGATATTTTGTAACGACTTTAGAAAAATGTTAATAGCTTTATAAGGCATATTGGCCTTATAACAATACTGGTACTTTTTTCGCCCTTTAATTATTTTACATTCCAACTTTAAATTTTCGCAACGTTTACAAAACATAACTAGGTATCCAAAATCTGAAATGGAAAAAACCAAGTCTTTTCGACTTTCGGTAAAGGATTTAACGCGTTTTCTTAATGGACCTGACATAATAATAAACTAAGAACTGTAGGTCAAAGGAAACGAAAAACGTAAAAGACGTACCTATTTTATCTTTGGAGATAAAGATTTCGAGAAAAGGGAAATAGTGTTACGGATTAAAACCTCCCGTTTGTTTACGGGAAACCAAAAAAAAGGAATAACCTCGGGTCGAGTAAATTTCGGTGCCAAGAATAATCTCTGCGGAGCCCACAAAGACACTACAAAAACACCTTAAAGATATTACAAAAATATTACAAAGATATTACAGAAACCAAACGGAGGTCATATTAAAGGAAAAGAACATATAAAACTTTCATATTTCCTTATAAATAGCCACCTACTTAGTTTCGCTTCTTAGTTATTAATCTAAATCTTTAATCAAAGACAACGTTCTACGATTGAAGGAAGAATCCGCAAATCTCTTAAACGAATAAACTACTAAATCATTATTCGCCCTATTGTTATCTGCAAATTAAGAACCCCTTTCGGATACTGATCACGCTTCCAGGTGGTTGTGTGACAGGTTCGTTGCATTATGTAACAAACTTTTTTAACCCTTTTTTTTAAAAAAAATTTAATTCGTAATCCTAAAAAAGCTAGCAAGTTTTCTAGTTAATTGACGGGTTACTAGAATTAAGCTATGGCATTCCTAAATTAATATTATAACCTGAAATGTCGGCGATATTCAACGTAAAATGCTTTAATATTTTTAGATTTATACTGGAAGTTTTTCGGTTTCTTTAAAAATTCGTCCGTTATCGTACTAAGAAAGATTTCTATTAATTATCCGTAATTTGTAAAACTTTAGGTCATACCTCCAAGGAATGTAATATTTTTCAGTCACTGCTAGCGAAATAAAGTTTCCTTTTGCTCTAAAGTTAATCATAACTTTAAAGGTTTGGCTTTGGTACTAAAATAAAAATTTAGATCTGGCTTTATAATCATTTTCTTATTTTATATAAGGACTTAGTTCGTATAACTTTTTAATGCCTTAATTTCGAAAGCCTTTGCCGTTTTTTAACTTCGTAATTTTGTTCGCCAAAAAGCGTTTTTATTTGCGGGCTTTCTTAACTGCGTATTTGATATACTTGTCGTCTATGCAAATATACCACTTTCGTTGGCCAATTTAGCATTTTACCTTTAGTAATTTTTACTTTTAACGTTTAGAAAGGTTTCCGATTTGAAATTAAGGTTTCTGCAGGGCTTGCTTTTATATCCAAAAATTTATGCATCAAGCATAGCATAAGGATATAGCATAAGCAACTTTAAGTAATAACTTTTCAGCTTTGATCCGAATCGGGATGCAAATAACAAGATCGAAGATATTCGGGCTATCGGGGAATTTCGATATATCTGCAGTCGTTATTAAGCTTTATAAGGGTTTTTTCGTTTTAACCGGGTTAATAATCGTTATCTTTTTTTGCTCGAAGGTAAATTGGATAATCGTTATCGTTATAGGCCGAGAAATGGAGAAATCCGTACCTATTAATAAAGTCATATTTAAGAGCTTCGGTTTTAAGGTATACCGTCCGTTTTAGGGGTTCGCTGGATTTAAAGGTTTTTTGCCTATAGTTCTTAAGCTCGGAACGTATCTGGCCATATTCGTAATATATTTCGCATTTTTATATAACGTCTCACACCACTATTCTGGACACACCACTATTCCGGACACACCACCATTCCGGACAGTTTTTGGCACTTCCCAACAATGCACCCAAATAACTCAACTACAACATGTCAAATTGATTCCAATCAATCATATTGTCTTTCGTCGACCGCCTCTACAGCTTCTGGACAAGTGCACGCATTATATTAAAGCTTGTTGCGAGCATTATATTGCTATTTCTTCCTCCCAACCCGCCCGCAACCGACTAACTTCAGCAGCTGTTAGCAATAATTCATTGCCGTAACCTTTCTGCTAGCTAAAATAACTTGTTAATCCTATATAGCACGTATTCATCTTTCTAGGAAACGTTTGTTTTAATTATTTAATTACGTAGGTATCAAATTGTTGCGAAATCAAGCCCGACACGCCCTGCCATACTCCCTGCCATACGCCCTGCCACAAGCCCTGCCACAGGCCCCGCCACACACCGACGCGCCCTACGAAACGCCCCGCAACGCGTATTCTAACACACCTTCCAACACGTTTCCCGACGTCTATCTTTAACGTATTAAAGCCGCACAAGAAATGCTCGCGTATTTGGGTTAAGGACTCGGTCGAGAATAATTATCTAGTCGGTCGGCTTTGGGTCGTACGAATTGGGGGTAATATTAGCTTAGACGCGTTAGAAGGTAATCGGTTACGGATAGGTTAGGGGAAATCAATAACAACATGGCGTCCGCAACGGGGCTTGATATAATGCGTGCACTCGTCGAGAAGTTGTAGATACAGTTAGCAAAGAAGTATTCGATTAATCTGAATTGATTTGAGGTGTTGTGGTTGAGTTATTTTGGTGCATTGTTGGGAAGTGCCAAAAACTGTCCGGAATAGTGGTGTGAGACGTTATTTAAATAATATTCGTATTTTAGCTTTATAGCTAACCTGGAAGCTGGTTATCCGGGATAATATTTGCAGGCTTTATTTATTTAATTCTGGCAAATTGGGTAACGTTCGTATTTTGAGTCGCCGTTTAGTTTATAATAGGTCGCTGTAATAGTATATTCTTGTTAAAAAAAGGTAGAATTAACTTTCTTTTTTTTCGCTTTTATTATTTGTTTTTTGTTTAGTAGTTCGGGCCCTTTTTTAAGGAATTTTTTCCTTTTTAAAGTTCCTTTTGGCTGGGAAACGATATTTGTTTTTATAATAACTTTCCTTGCTACAGTTAAAGTATTTAATATTCGACTTATCTTTTTTCAATTTTCTCAAAGTGGTATTCGTTTCTTTTTAGGTTTTATTCTTATTTTTGCTTCTTTAGAACTTGCTGTTAACGCTTCGATCGTTCTTTTTTTTGTTAAATCCTTTTTTTTTTTTTTGGTACTTATTAAAAATACGTCTGTCGACAATAATAGCCTTGTTAATATAGTCCTGGAATGGCCTTATTTTAAGTACCTTATATATTTCGTCCTTAACTTATAATTTTAGGCTATCGTAATATAGGTAAAATAAGATATTTTCCGGTAAGTGGAAAGTTGCTATAAGGCGATTAAATTCCGTAATATATTTAGCCGTTAATTTTATATACTAAAAAAGGTACAGTTTTTTAACAGTTTTTTGTTATCTATTTAGATTTTTAAACAAAATTTGTATTTATTTTTCCAAATGTTCATAATTACCGAAAATGTAATTAGTAAGGTTGGGAAATTCGTTAAAATAATTTTCGAAATAATATTTTATAATTTGCTGGAATTGTAAAAAAAGCTTTTTTATAAGCAGCGAGGAAATAATTAATATTTTTTAATAATTTTCTTTTAAGAAACTTTCGAAAAACTTAAGGTAAAATTTAACTTAAACCAAAAATCCTTTTATATTTATAATACCGTCGTAAGATTTTAAAGAGATTAGCTTATAGCCTTTAATCCTTAGCATTCTATAATAAACAAAAAGGGGAACAGTATTTTCGCGGAATTAATTTGCGTTAAACAAAAGCAATATCGAAAATTTTTACTATCGAATAAGTTTAGCATTTTCCCTTTTTACTTCCTTAAGTTCAGTTATCAAAATACGCAGTTTGTCGTTAATCGTAAATTTTTTTTTTCCTTGCTTTTCGGGCTGTTGGATTCCTTTTTTCCTTTTCCGGTTCGTTTTCCTGGACCTTAATAGTTTCCTTAAAAGCTAGAAAAAGTTTTTGTTGAAAAAAAAATTCCTCCTTAAAACCGAATAATAAAACAGGTTATATTGTCGATTAAAGAACGGATTTCTTTAATAAAGAGTAAAATATTTTAATCCAATTATCGATCCCTTATTGGCTAATAATAACGATCGAATATGTCGTTTATCTTTTAAACGCCGTTTTATAATATCGTTTTTATTAGGTTCAGAAAAGCTTGTAACGTACCACACAAGCGAGTGAGCCATACAAGCGAGCGAGCCAGATTTTGGCACTTCGCAACAATCAATCCAAATAACTCAACTACAGCATATCTAATTAATTCCAATTAATCGTATTATTTTTCGCCAACCGTATTTACAGCTTTTAAAGAAGTGTATGTATTATATTAAAGCTTGTTACGGGCGCAATATTGCCATTCCTTCCTGCTAACCCGCCCGTAACCAACCAACTTTAGCAACTATTAGCAGTAATTCCTTGCTATAACCTTTTTGTTAACTTCAAGACCTTATTTATCCTATATAGTAAGTATTTCTTTTTTTGGGAAACGTTTATTTTAATCGTATAATTGCGTAGGTTTCGAATTAACGTTTTATAAAGCGAACGAACTATATAAGCGAACGAGTTATACAAGCGAACGAACTATATAAGCGAACGAGCTATATAAGCGAACGAGCCAAGTTTTTTAACTTTCTAACTTTCTAACTTTGATTATAAATTTCTTAACGTTAATAATATGGAACGTTTTACAAAAGAAGTTAAGATAAATTTAGTTATCTAAGTTAAAAAAAGAAACCCGAAAATTCTTTTTAAAAAGTTGCATTTTATATATAAAGTTCCCGAATTTACTTTAAAAGCCCGATATTACGGTCGACGCGCCCGAACCGATACCGCCCCCAATTCGCAAAAGCTGACGCTAACCGAAAAGAAATTAATTGTCGAAAGAATCCTAGAATTAAATATGCGAGCGTTTCTTATCCGGCTTTAATACGTTGAAGATATGGCCAATTTATTGCTGGCCCAGCGCGTTGTAAAACGTATTGGAATTAACTGGGCGTCGAACTTTGTTAGACGGCAAAAAAAAACTCCAGACGCGTTTAAATCTGAAGATCGATTATTAACGGATTTTATGCAAAAATCCAGAGATATTCCGTAAATGGTTCGAGCTTGTTCGGGCTATAATCGCGAAGTACGGCATCGCAGAAGAGGATATTTACAACTTCGACGAGATTGGATTTTTGATAGGGTTTTTCATGGCAACGGGTATGGTAATTATCAGTACCGAAAAACGTGGAAAACTTAAATAAGCGCAATAAGGGAATAAAGAATGGGTTATAGTTATCTAAGCTGTTAATTTCTAAGGTTGGGCTATGCTGTTATTTGTTATTATAGCGGGGAAAAATTATTTTGGGTCCTAGTACTGTAATAACTTACCGCCAGTAGCCGATTGGAAGATTGCATTAAGTGATAATGGTTGGATAACAAATAAATTGGGTTTCGAATAGATCCAGTATTTTGACAAATATATTCAAACGCGTACGAAAGGTTCGAAACGTCTTTTTATCCTCGATGGCCATAAAAGTTATTATTCGATGGAATTCGAAAAATATTGCGTTAATAACAATATTATTATGCTTTGTATGTCTGCGTATTTTTTGCATCGGCTTTAATCTTTTGATGTATTTTTCTTTTTTCTTTTAAAACGCGCTTATTTGTGTTATATCGAAAACTTAATGCGACGTTATTATACTTACATTACTAAAGAAGATTTTCTTGCCGGCTTTTACGACGCGTTTTAAGCTGCCATAACGTCCGATAACATTAAATCTGGATTCGCGAAAGCTTGTCTTGTTCCATTTAATCCTAATAACGTTTTTTCCGAATTGGAGGTTTTTCCAGTTATGCCTACGCCGACCGTCTTCTCGCTGACTTCCGCCGGTTCTATTCATTTCCCGCCCGCGAAGATTTTTAGGAATATTAAAAAAGTAACGCGGTAATTACCTTATTTGTAAAAGAAGATTAAAAATTAACAGGGTGGCTCGTTAACCAAAATGGCTGAATCGTTTTATCTTTTAACTAAAAGTTACTTGTTAATTTTGTACGAACTTATTTTTTTTCGGGGAGAAGTTATTTAATTGCGCAAAACGAATTATATTTTAAACAAACGTTACAGGATTAAAAATAAACGTTTTTAAAAAAGAAAAACATTTACTATATAAAAGAAATAAGCTTTTCTGGCTTAAAAAGAAGGGAATAGTGAAAAAATACAGCTATTAATAGCTAAAAAGGGTCGTTACAAAAGAGTTAAAATTAAGAAACGAAAATGTAGCGTTTGCAGCAATTTTGGATATAATGCGCGTACTTGTGTAAAAATTGTAAATATGTTTAGCAAAAAAGAATTCGATTAATTTAAATTAATGCGATATATTATTGTTAAGTTATTTAAATTTGTTGTTATAAGGTGCCAAAAAAACGGCTTGTTCGCTTATATGGCTCGTTCGCTTGTATGGCTGGTTCGTTTGTATGGCTCGTTCGCTTGTATAACTTGCTCGCTTTTATAAGACGTTAATTCGAGACTTACGTAATTATAGGATTAAAATAAACGTTTTCCAGAAAAAAAAATATTTGTTATATAGGATAAATAAGGTCTTTAAGCTAGCAGAAAGGTTATAGCAAGGAATTGCTGTTAATAGCTGCTGAAGTTGGTTGGTTGCGAGCGGGTTAGTAAAAAGGAATAGCAATATTGCGCCCGCAATAAGCTTTGATATAATGCGTGCACTTTTTTAAAAGCTGTAGATACGGTTGGCGAAAGATAATACGATTGATTGGAATTAATTGGATGTGTTGTGGTTGAGTTATTTGGATTGATTGTTGCGAGGTGCCAAAATCTGGCTCGTTCGCTTGTGTGGCTCGCTCGCTTGTGTGGTACGTTACCTAATTAGGCCTTAAACTATTCGACGGCTATTAATTAAGGAATTATTAAAATATAACGATTTATCGCATAACTACCTAAAAAAGTAATTAATATCCGAAAACAATTCTTGATTTGTAGATAACAATAAGGCGAAAAATAATTTAATAATTTACTCGTTAAAAACATTTACGGATTTTTCCTTTAATCATATAACGTTACCTTTAATTAAAAACTTGGATTAATAACCAAGGAGCGAAATTAAATACGTGCTATTTACATGGAAATATAAAAGTCTTATATATTCTTTTTCTTCAATATAACCTCCGTCTAGTTTCTGTAATATGTTTATAGTATCTTTGTAGTGTTTCTATGGTATCTTTGTAGTATTTCTATGGTATCTCTATGGTCTCCACAGAGACCATTCTTGGTACCGAAGTTTACCCGACCCGAGATCATTCCCCCTTTTCGTTTTCTGTAGGCAGACGGGAGATCTCAATCCGTAGCAACAGCTAGCGAAATAAAGTTGCTTTTCGTCTTAAAGTTAATCATGCTTTAAAGGCTTAGCTTTTGTATTAAATAGGAATTTCGATTTAACTTCGAAATCCTTTTCTTATTTCGCATAAGGTCTTAACTTTTATAACTTCTCGATACCTTAATTTCGAAGGTTTCTGCCGTTTTTTAACTTAGTAAATCTATTCGTTAAAAACGCGTTTCTATTTACGGGCTTTTTTAATTACGTATTTAGTACATTTATCGTTTATACAAGTATACCATTTTCGTTAGCCAATCTGGCACTTTACTTTAGTGATTTTTATCTTTAACGTTTAAAAGGTGTTCGATTCGAAGTTGAAATTTTTGTAAGGTTTATTTCTATATCTAAAAGTTTATGCATTAAACATAATATAGAGATATAATATAAGCAACCCTAAGCAATAGCTTTTCGGCTTTAATCCGATTCGGGGTGCAAGTAATAAAATCGAAAGTATTCGGGCTATCGGGGGATTTCGATATATTTGCAGTCGTTATCAAGTTCGGTAAACGTTTTTCCGTCCTAACCGGGCCAGTAATCGTAAATTCTTTTTATAAGTAAACCAAATAATCGTTATTAGTACAAGCTAAAAAGAAAAAAAATTTATGTCCATTAATAAGGTCTTATATAAGGATTTTAGTTTTGAAGTACACCGCCAGTTTTGGAAATTCATTAAATTTAAGAGTTTTTTGCCCATTGTTATTAAATTCGAAACGCATCTAGTTATGTTCGTCATATATTTCGCATTTTTACGTATCCAAATAACATTCGTATCCTAACCCTATAACTACCCTAGAGGCCAGTTATCTGGGATAATACTTGCAGACTTTAACTATTTGATTTTGATAAATCGGGTAATGTTCGTACTTTAGGTTGCCGCTTGGTTTATAATGAGTCGTCGCGATGGTATGTTCCTATTAAAGAGGTAAAATTAATTTCTTTTTTTCCTCGCTTTTATTATTTATTTCTTATTTACGCTCGAGCCTATTTTTAAGAAATCCCTCCTTTTTAAAAGTTCTTTTTAACTGGAAAACGATATTCGTTTTTGTAATAACGTCTCAGATAAGCATTCCGGATGGACAAGCATTCCGAATGGTTTTTGGCACCTCGCAACAACAAATTCAAATAACTTAACAACAACATATCGCATTGATTAAAATCAATTGGAATTTTCTTCGCTAGACGTATCTACAACTTCTACACAAGTACGCGCATTATGCCCAGGCTTGGCGCAAATCCCACATTTCCGTTCCTTGGTCTTAACCCTCTTACGACGACCCCGTCCAGCTACTGTTGGCTGCATTTTTTCACCACCTCTTTCATTTTGGGCCAGAAAAGCTTGTTCCTTTTGTATAACAAGTATTTCTCCTTTTTAAAGACGTTTGTTTTTAGTCCTATAACGTTTGTTTAAGATATAATTCCATTCGCGTAATTGAACGTTTTTTTCCCGGAAAAAGGCAGCTTTATATAATAATAATATGTAACCTTTTGTTACAAAATTAACCGACTAAAGTATTTTTGTTGGCGAACCATTTTAATAATTTTTAATCCTTCTTTGCAAGTATTATCCTTATCTTGTTGCTTTACGAATATTTTTAAGGGTTTTCGCAGGAGGCAAAATGGAACCGGCGGAGGTTAGCAGGAAGACGGTCGGCGTAGGTACAACTAGAGGAACCTCCAATTCGGAAAGAACGTTATTAGGATCGAATGGAACAAAACCAGCTTTCGCGAATCCAGATTTGATGTTATCGGACGTTATGGCAGCTTGGAAAGCGTCATAAAAGCTGGCGAGAAAATCTTCTTTAGCAATGTAAGTATAATAACGTCGCATTAAGTTTTCGATATACCGCAAATTAGCGCGTTTCAAAACAGAAAAATAAGATATATCAAAAGGTTAAAGCCGATGCGAAAAATGCGCGGATATATAAAGCGTAATAATGTTATTATTAACGCAATATTTTTCGAATTTTATCGAATGGTAGCTTTTATGGCCGTCGAGAATAAGGAAACGTTTCGAACCTTTCGTACGCGTCCGAATATACTTGTCAAAATGCTAGATCCATTCGAAACTTAATTTATTTGTTGTCCAACCATTATCACTTAATGCGATTTTCCAATCGGCTGCTAGCAATGGGTTATCGCGGTACCAGGACCCAAAATGATTTTTCTCCGCCATAATAACAAATAACGGTATAGCTTAACCTTAGAAATTAACAGTTTAAATAACTGTAACCTATTTTGTATTACCTTATTACGTTTATCTAAATTTTCTACGTTTTTCGGTACTAGTAATTACCATGTCCGTTGCTATAAAAAGCCCTATTAAAAATCCAGTCCCGTCGAAGTTGTAAATATCCTTTTTTGTAATGCCGTACTTCGCAATTATAGCCCGAACAAGCTCGAACTACTTGCGAAATGTTTTTAAATTTTCGGCTAGAACGCGTTAATAATCGATTTTCCGATTTAAACGCGTTTGGAGTTTTTGTTGCCGTTTAATAAAGTTCGACGCCCATTTAACTCCAACGCGTCTTATAACGCGTTAGGTAAGCAATATATTGGCCATATTTTTAACGTACTAAAGCCGAATAGGAAACGCTCGCGTATCAAGATTAAGGTGTTACGGATTGAGATCTTCTGTTGACTACGGAAGACCAAAAGGGGAATAACCTCGGATCGGATAAACTTCGGTGCCAAAAGTGGTTTCTGCGGAACCTACAAAGACATTATAGAGATACCTTAAAAACATTACAGAGATATTATAAAGACCAGACGGAGGATATACGAGAGGGGAAAGATATATAAGGCTTTTATATTTCCTTATAAATAGTACCTACTTAGTTTCGTTTTTTAGTTATTAATCTAAGTCTTTAATTAAAGGCATTATTTTTCGATTAAGAAAAAAGTCCGCAAATTTCTTTAACGAACAAGCTATTAAATTATTTTTTGCCTTATTATTACCTGCAAATCAAAAACCCTTTTCGGATACTGCTTATATTTCCAGGTAGTTATAAAATAGGTTCGTTACATTTTGATAGCATTTTAATTAATAGCCGACGAATAATTTAAGGCCCAATTAGGCATAAGCTTTCCTGAACCTAATAAAAACGATATTACAGAACGGCGTTTAAAAGATAAACGATATATCCGATCGCTATTATTAGCTAATAAGGGATTAATATCTGGATTAAAATATTTTATCTTTTATTAAAAAAGTTCTTTCTTTAATTTTTTAATTAATAACATAGCCCCCTTTATTACTCGGTTTTAAGGAGGACCTTTTTTTTCTTTGTAACAATCTTCCCCGGCTTTTAAGGAAATTATTAAGGTCCAGGAAAACGAACAGAAAAAAGAAGGAAAAGAATCCGATAGCTTGAAAGGTGAAGAAAAAGAACTTACGATTAACGATAAGCTGCGTACCTTAATAACTGAACTTTAAGCGGTAAAAAGGGAAAATGCTAAATTCGTTCGATAGCAAAAGTTTTCGATATTGCCTTTATTTAGCGCGAATTAATTCCGCGAGAACATTATTTTACCCTTTGCTTATTATGGAATATTAAAGGTTAAAGTTATAAATTAACCCTCTTAAAACCTTACAACGGTATTATAAATGTAAAAAAATTCTTGGGTTAGGCCAAACTTTACTTTAAGTTTTATGAAAATATTTTAACGGAAAATTATTAAAAGGTAATGGTTATTTTTTAACTGTTTACCGGAAAAGTTTTTTTATGGTCCGAACTTATTATAAACAATTACCTTATGAATTACCTTAATTAATTTTCCGACCTAATTAATTATGTTTTCGGTAATTATAAATATTTTAAGGAAAAAATGTAAACTTTGTTTAAAAATTCCGATAGAAAATAACATACGGTCGAATAATTACACCTTTTTTAACAAACCAAGTTCGTAGCCGAATATACGATTAAATTTAATCGTTTTTTATTAATTTTTAATTTTTTAAAAAACGTATTATTTTATTTCTTTTATAACGGCCTAAAATTATAAGTTAAGGATAAGATATATAAAGTGCTTAAAATTGGCCTTTTTTAGGATTATATTAACAAAACTATTATTGCCGATCGACGTACCTTTAAAAGGTATTTGGAGAAAAAGAAATCCGATAGAAAAAGAAACGATCGAAGCTTTAATAATAAGTTTTAAAGAAGCAAAAATAAGGACAAAACTTAAAAGGAAGCGAATATTACGTTTAAAAAGCTTAAAAAAGATAAATTGAATGTTAAATGCTTTAATTATGGTAAGAAAAGCTATTATAAGAACGAATGTCGTTTTTTAGCCAAAAGGAACTTTAGAAAAAAAAAGATTTTTTAAAAAAAGACCTAAACGGCCGAATAAAAAATAGATAGTAAAAATAAGGAAGAAAAGGAAGTTAATTTTACTTTTTTCCAATAGGAATATACCATTACGACGACTTACTGTAAATTAAGCGGCAACTTAAAGTACGAACCTTACCCGATTTGCCAGAATTAAATAACTAAAGCTTATAAGTATTATCCTGGATAATTAATTTTTAGGGTAATTATAAGGTTAAGATACGAATGTTATTTAAATATGCAGAAATGCGAAATATATTACGAATATGGCCAGATGCGCTCCGATAATTATGGGTAAAAAACCCTTAAATCCAGTAAATTCCCAGAATAGGCGGTATACTTCAAAACCGAAACCTTTAAACAGGACCCTATTAAAAAGCACGGTTTCCTCCATTTTTCGGCCTATAACGATAACGATTATCCAATTTACTTTCGAATAAAGAAAGATAACGATTATTAGCCCGGTTAGAACGAAAAAAACCCTTATAAAGCTTAATAACGACTGCAGATATATCGAAATCTTCCGATGGCCCGGATATCCTCGATCTTGTTATTTACATCCCGAATCGGATTAAAGCCGAAAAGCTATTGCTTAGGGTTGCTTATATTATACCCCTATGCTATGCTTAATATATAAATTTCTGGATATAGAAGTAAGCTTTATAAAAATTTCAACTTCGAATCGGAAACCTTTTTAAACGTTAAAGGTAAAAATTACTAAAGTAAAATGCCAAATTAGTTAACGAAAGTGGTATACTTGCATGGACGACAAGTGTACCAAATACGTAATTAAGAAAACCCGCAAATAAAAACGCTTTTTAACGAGTAAAATTACGAAGTCAAAAAACGGTAAAAGCTTTCGAAATTAAGGTATCGAAAAGCTTTACGGATTAAGACCTTATATAAGGCAAGAAACGGATTACGAAGTTAAATCGAAATTTTTATTTAATATTAAAGCTAAACGTTTAAAACTATAATTAACTTTAAAGCAAAAGGTAATTTTATTTCGCTAGCGGTAACCGAAAAATATTATATTTTTTGGAAGTATAAGCTAAAGTCCTACAAATTACGGATAGTTAATGGAAATTTTTCTTAATACGATTACGGACGAGTCCTTAAAGAAATTAAAAAATTTCTAATATAGATCTAAAAGTACTAAAAGTATCTTACCTTAAATATCGCCGACATTTCAAGTTATAATATTATCTTGGAAATGCCATAGCTTAATTTTAGCAATCCGTTAATTAATTAAAAAACTTGCCAACTTTTTTGGAATTATAAATCAACTCTTTTTAAAAAAAAAAGGTTTAAAAAAGTTTGCTACATAATCCGAAAAGCCAAAGTATTAGATTCTGCTAGTACTATACCCCCAAAATATTGAATTGGGACGGGGAGACTCAGATCCGATCAGAGAATTTTCAATGGGCGGGTCACAATAGAATAGCCGAGTGCAGCGGTAATAAAGGCAAACAAAACACTGTATTTGGGTCCGAGTTGAATTAGACTTTAAAATAGAGATATGTGTGTCTAGATAATAAGCGATGAACGGTGATAAACAGGTTTCGGGGTTGCGCCCGGCGGAAAAAGCTCCTAGAAATACACATGTGGAGCTGACTAACTGATCAGCCAAGCCATGCCCCCCTGGCCCGGCACCCTGTACCATTTTAACCCTGCTTTTTCGAGATGAAATTGTCCTTAATCCATCTTGAAAAACAAATGAAAACATAACGCAACCAACTTTTAACGCTATAAACCATATATGAAACCCATTAATCAATTTAATTAACGCTTACGCGGCTTATCCTTTATCATTCTTAACTTAGGACTTCGTCCTCGACGTCTGGCTAAATCCTTTCGTTACTTGGCCCTTTCCTGCTTTTTTTAAGCCCTGTCCTTTAGTTTCTTTATACTGATCAAAAACTTATACTTAGCCCAGCTTAGCCATCCTTGCGGGAAGTATAGTTCTAGTTTCTGCCCAGCATCCTCGAATATATCTTTTACCTACTTGTACGGCGTAACATATTAACCTTGTACCATTGTTATTGCGCGTTAATTACCAACCTTCGGTCGAAGCTTATATTTTATCTCGAATAGTAATCTCGTAGGTATTAGATTAGGTCGTATAACTTTAAGTATTAAAGGGCTAATCTGAATTAATAGGGAAAAAGGTATTAATATCGAAAATAATCGTGTAGATAACTGCTAAAACTAATTAGGACGTTACTTTTGTTTACGTCGTTTACTATAAAGTAGTCGGGCAAATTAATTAAAATTTAGTTCGTCGTTATTTTCCTTAGTTAATAAGAACGGAAGGTTTCCAGGCTATTCTTTTACGTTTTTTTTAACGTTTTCCGTTTCTGGTTTTAAACCTAGGAATCCTTTAATCATGTCGAAAATTTTATTTTCCATTCGATACTTACCAAATCCTTTCGCTTCGATCATAATTTGGTTTCCCCATTTTGCAAAGTTACGGCAAATAATGTAAAAAACATAAGCAATCTACAATCCGCAAGTATAATATCTGGTTTAGGTAGGCATTTTAACAATTATTATATAAGCAGGCGGATTATCCAGTTTTAATTTTCCCCATGCTTCTCGGTACAGCTAAAGTAGCAACTAAGTACGATTTTCGGTAGCATAAGTATCGAATATCAGCAGCAGACATTTTAATCGGTCGTGTAACATATTAATCCAATACCTTATTAAACTTTTAGCAGTTAAAACTTTGGTTTAGGCGACAGATTATACATATTTCGGGTTATTGTTACTAATTACCTCCTAAGTTTTACTAGGTAATAGTCTGGACTTGCTATATAAAATTATTCGTTTAGGTTTTAAAATAACAGCAATAATTTTTAAAGGTGCATCCTAGGCGATTATCTGGATAAGGGCAGTAATATTCGCAAAGCGTAAATAAGTTTTGTTTTAAACGATTATAATGGTTTGCTAGAAATATCCAGTTATTTCGTTACATTACGGTTTTGTTAATTAGTACGGTAATAAGTTAATATTTTTCCATAAACGTTAACCATTAATATCCCTTAGGTATATAGGAATAAGCCGATTAAAACGAATTTGCGGTACAACTTTTTTTAAAGGATAAAGGATAAAATTATTATTATATATCTTTTTAAGGAATTGTACCATGTTATCGTTTTTTTATACGGGTATATTGGCTGATCGTACAAGCTTTTTAAAATCCGAGGTATTTAACTTCTTGGAACTTTCGCCCTTATTTTATATGGTACGCTTTTTAAATTACGATATAATAACTGGGGATATATTAATTAATATACTTAGCTATAGTATTAGGTAACTTGGGGATAATAATAATAACTGGGGATAATATATAGGTATATTGGTATAAATGCTTTGCAGGTATTAAGATATAGTTGTCGTATAGGTGCAGGAATTCGTTAAAATCTGCCAATAACTTATGCGTTTAATTGATTAAGTGCATCTAAGGTCCATGCACCGAATTTTTGCAGATAAAACGTATACGCCGAGAAAATCCCAGAAATTTTTATCTGAAGGTATATAAATAGGTGCTTTCGTTATCGCTTTCTTTGATTAGGTATGTACATTCGTTTTTCGCATCCATATTTCTTTTGCATTTCTTTTGCAATACTATTCCAACTTTTCCTTCCAAACCTAACATATATCCAAACACATATATAATCATTTTTATTCCACCGATTAATATTATTATAAGCTTTCGTTAGCTATTAAATTTACGCAATCTCTAAGGTTTTCGCGGAAGTACGGACCCAGGTAATCTTATCCCTGCTATAAAAGAATCGTCCATTAAAAAAAAGTTTAATCCAAGTAACAAACCTTCAAATCCTGGTATTAAGAAGCCTGTCGACCCTAAGGTTAAAGTTAATATTAAAAAGCTAAACCAAATCTTTAATTATCGTCGTAAAATCTTGGCGGTATCAAACTTGTCCATATTTTCCAAGCTATCAACCCGTCGTATCGATAAGCTTTTAAGCAGTATTCGGAATTTAAAACCTTTATATAATCCTGATAATATTCGCAAATTACAGAATCCTATATATCGTCAAGTACCTATTCTTAATTTTACCCCCACCTTTTAATACAAATTCTGCAACATAAGTCCTAATTAAGATATTTTACTACCAGAAACACCGGTTATGGATAATTTACTACTTCCAAAACCTTAGCCGATACGTTATATACTGCCATCAACAAAAGTAACTAAAATACCTTTAAAGCCCAGCCTAATCCTTAATGTCGTTGAACAGACAGTCGGTGGCCGGCAATCAATAACGCCTATACCTATTCCTATTAACCTGCCGATACCCAATAGCAATTCATTCGCCAGATTTTCATTAACGGCTTCGACAATCCCAGCACGTCGAGCAAATCCTTAAGTTACTAATCGGGTCCTTAGGCCATATATTAATATCGGAACGTTACGCCTTCGTCGCATTTATTTCGATAATAATTAAAATGTAACTAAATTTTAAAATAATAATAATATTATACATTAACGTGCCACACCATTAAACGGGCCAAACCATTGAACGGACCAAAATCCCACACTTCGCAACAACTAATCTAAATAACTCAACCACAACACATCAAATCAATTCCAATCAATCGAATACTTCTTTGCTAACTATATCTACAGCTTCTCGACGAGTGCACGCATTATATCAAGGCTTATTACGGACGCCAGATTACCATTCATTCTTCCTAAACCGACCGCGACCGACCAACTTCAGCAGCTATTAGCAGCAATTCTTTGCCACAACCTTT
>QJNY01000350.1:0-87148 GCA_004155945.1 Monosporascus sp. mg162
AGCTTTGCGCGGTAAACCTTAAGGATAAACCTTAACGGTAAACCTTAAAAATAAACCTTAAAGGCAAACCTTAACGGTAAACCTTAAGGATAAACCTTAAAAATAAACCTTAAAGATAAACCTTAACGGTAAACCTTAAGGATAAACCTTAAAAGTAAACCTTAATAGTAAACTTTAATTGCGCCGTATTACGTATAAAAGGCCGGCATTTTTCCGAGCCCTCGCCAGTTTTACGGTTCGATCGTTCCTACGTTTAAAAGGAAGATATCAGTACGATAACTAGGTAAAAAGTACTTAGCATTAAAATACCTTTTCGAGTTATTTAAAATAATATACCGCGTAAATCCGAATATACGATACCGGTAATCCGTAACCGTAGGATTTCTACAGAAATTGTCGTCTTAACGGTACATAATTCGCATAAAATTACCGGACGGGTTAAAACCATCGATATTATTATCGATTTCAAAATTTTTTCCCAAAGTGATCGATTTCGATTGTTAATTTTCGGATACGATTTGATTCGCGAAAATAACGAAAATCGATTTTTGCAAAAATATATGGCGGAAAATATGATAATTATAAGCAAAGTATTGGCGAAACTGGAAGGGGAACTGGAAGGGAAAGGCGGTAACCGGCTTGACAATTTCGAAGTTCAGATTATGGAACGATGTATGGAGGATTACGAGCGATAGTTTGCCCGGCTGCTCCGGATTGCGAAGACCGTCCAGAATTTCGACAAAAATCGACGCGGATAGGAACGGGACAAGGCAGTCTGAAGTCGCCTTGGAGTGAGATGCCTGCGAAAGGGATGGGTTTAGTGAAGCCTAGGAATTGAGGTAGTAATTTATCATTTTATCCAATTTTGTCTATACGGTTACGTCTTTTTTAGGGAGAATATATTACTTATAAATATATAATTTATTTTAATTATATTTTTTTTTATAATTTTTTATAACTAATAATTATAAATATTTATATACCGTAATTTCGTTTATAATAAATCGATATTAACGTTAATAAGGTGTATAATTTATCGATTATCGTATTAAATATTTAACGGTTTTATCTTTAAGATAATTTTTAAAATTTTAATTAATCGAAAATTAAATAAAACTTTTTTTATAATTTACGCAAAAAATAATAATTTTATTTTTATTATAAAAGTAATTATTATATTTTACTTATTTATTTATTATTTTATTACTTTTTTAATTAACGTTATAATATAAATTTAAAAGTTTTTTCGATTAATTATATAATTTATAAAAAAACGTTACTTTAAATATTTAACAAATTTTTACCTTTAAATTACAACGTTAATGTTTTGGTCCCGTTTAAGTATAATATAACCTAATCGGCAGCTTTATAATACGTATCGTTAAAGTTTAGGTTAAATCGGGTAAATCGGAATATTATAAAAGTTATATCGGGTTGCGTATTAATTAGTACGGATAAAATAAAACCGATTTTTTTTAATATTTATTAATAAATTTTGAATAAATTAAATTAAGATTTAGTAATAACTTAACGTTCGTTATTAACGTATTTAGAAAATTATTTAGATTTTCTTTTAAGATTAAGTTAATTAATTTATTTATAAAATTAAATTAAAAAAATTAAAATTTTTATTAATTTTATCTTTAATTATTTCGATTTTTAAAAATTATTATAAGTTTTCGCCTTTTATAAAAGTATATCGTTCTTTTATTTGCTAATTACCTAATCGACGAGGTCTTAATTTCTTTTACGGTACGCCGTAACAATATCGTTTACAAAGAAAAAAATAAATATTTTTTAACGAAGAAAATAATAAGGTATATAAGGAACGGGGTTAAGTTTTAAATTTTTAAACGTTTTAATAAATTTTTTTTACCAAAATAATAATAACTTTTTTAATTTATATAATAGCTATTTAATTAGAAAAATTTTATTACGATTTAAATATTTTAAGAATATTTTTATATATATTTTATAAGGTAATTAGGCGTTAACGAAAGCGTTAATAACGTTATATTATTTTAGCTTTAAATCGAATTTAGCCGTAATAGCAATTAAGGTTTTAAATAATCTTTTAATTAAAATAAATATATATATATTATTATAAACGTTTTTTAATTGTTAATTGCTTTATATAATAAAATACGTTTTGTATTTTCGTAATTAATTATGTTATCGAATTTATAAATATATACTTATATGCATTTTAAAATTTGTTTTCCTTTAGCAGAAAAATAATTAATAACTTTTTAAAATTATATTTTTTATAACTTTATAGGTAAGCTTTTTCGGCTTTACGAAATAACTTTTTTAACGGATATATATTTAGCTTTTTATGGCTTTATAACGGTAACGTTAAATCGCGTTTATATATCCGATTTTGTAACTTAAAGATTTTATATACTTTTATATCGAAATTTTTCCGATTAAAATAACGCGTATTTCGAATAATTAACTTTCTTAAATTTCCGTAATTTACCGGCCGATTACCGATTATATTAATAAAATAAGTTAATTATTTTACGTTAAACGCGGGTTTCTATATTTTGTAATCGTACCGATAATTATTTTTTCGACGCGGAACGTACGGGAAACTTATATTTATAACCCGTAAAATATTTTCGTTTTTTATTATTATTCTGGATTAAACAAAACGATAAAAATTTAGGGTTACTTTTATAACTTTCGCTAACATATTAATTGTAATAATTATTAAAGTAAATATTAATCAAGGTAATAAATTAAAGAACGGAAATAATTCGAATATAACAGTTATATAAAAGTAATCAGTTTTATATAAATAAGCTTATTTTTCTTTATTCCGTACGTTTCGTACGTTATGCCACTTTAAAATCAACTTTTTTATCCAACCGGTAGCTAAATTATTCCGTTTAAGTTTTCGTTTTCTTTTTATATTTATATATTTAAGTAATTTAGGCCTTAATTAAGTAATTTTACCTATTGAAGTAATTTTTATAGCTTTTCTTTTATAACGTATAAAAGGTCGTTTTTTAAGTTTTTAATATTACCTGAAAAAATAGCCTTTTTATTAAATAATACGTTTCGAATAACGATAACCTTATTAATCAAAAAGTTCCAGATTTCGTAAATGTTCGTAAATCGGTAACCGGCGAAAAATCCAATTTACGCCTTAATATTTAACTTTTAAATTTTTTTTCTTTATAACGATAACTGTTATAATATAAGCTATACAGCCATATATTTACAAGTAAGCCTATGAAAGCTTTCGATTAAGTATTATAACGCCGTTTTTATATGCCAAATAAATGTAATAAACTTTGTATAAACTTTGCCAAAGAAATACGTATTTAAAAGTACGGTTATATAAATATATTACTGTTTTAAAGATGTATACGATTAAAAACGAAAGTAACTTAACGTTATTTCGTATCGCAGTCGCTTTTTTCCTTAATTATACCTTTTAAGCATTTTATACCTCCGTTCTGGGCCTGAATATACGGTATTAAAAGTTTAAGTCTAATACCGAAAGGAAGCGACTAAAACATATTTCGAAGTTAGTAATTTTTAAGATTTCGTTATCGCATTCGAATATTTAAGGAAAAATCTTGTCCTAGTTTTTTAAAACTTTTAAAAAATATGGGAACGCTGTAATCAATATATCTTGCTTTCGATTCTTTAAGTAAATATTCTAAATATATCTTAAGTATCTATCAGTTGCAAATATAACATATTTATATTTTTCAGGATTTTTTCTCGAAATTTATAAAGTCAATAGTAATTCGCTATTCTAATTGGAAAGCTCCCTTTTTCGGCTTACAGCGTATTTACCTTTTGGTTTTCGCCTTACCACATGCTTAGCATTCGATTATTATAGAACCTTTTAAACGGACTCCCTTTATATAAAATTGTAACTGGACGATTACTTCGGGCCTTAAGTATTTTAATTTTAAATGTTATATTGTACCGTTATCGATTCGTAATAATTTCGCTGTATATAAATTAACGTTTCGTTTATAAGATATAAAAGCTACATAGGTAATTATTACGTTAATATTTTCGATAACGAATTAATCAAACTTGTTTATTAACGTAATAACTATCTGATTATATTTATTTCGAATAAAATTGTTAGTTCTCCGGTTATCCTATTAAAATTTTTTTTTCGGAGCTGTCAGAAAAATATCAGGTTGTATGCGAAATTTTCGTAGTAGATTACGTTATACAAACGTAACGCTTTAAGGCCTTTAAGGCTTTAAAGCAATATATTTACTTTTCCGTATCTTTTAATCGAAATAAAGTTGTTTTTTACGTATATTCCGTCGCCTTAAATCGTTATCTTATAATTTAAGAACCTGTTAATTAAGTCCAAAAATATATATTATAAACCTTAAATCCAAAACAGCTGAATTTTTTAAGGGGTAAAACGTAACGTTTATCGTACTGCGTTAATCAGAAATTAAAAAGCACGTTAATATTCGTTTTATTCCTTTTAAAAGTTAATTTATTTTTTAAGTAATTAATTTCTTTATAATTTTCGACAAACGGTTAATTTTTTCCTTTAAGAACTAATCGGAAGTAATTCGATCCTAAACTAATGCTAAAATTCTCTTATTAGGCTTAAACTTTGCTAAAGCCTTATTAAGAAACGCGTAATAATATTAAGGTAACGTATGCGCAAAATTTAAGCACGTTTTATACCGAATCCCTTATACGTTTAATACCGAATTCTTTATACGTTTAACTTTTAGCGCTTTCGTTTATTGCTGCTATTATTTCGGTTCGCTTGGGAACTTTTACGACCATTTCGTTTCGGCCTTTTACTAAAGGTTTTACTACGTAGCTAATTGTTAATATCCTTGGTTTTTTTCTAATTAAAATCGTCCTGATTAAAAGGGTTTGCTGAAGTTTTATAGAAAATCGGGAACGTTATTTCAACGTTTTTTGCTGATTATTAAAGATTCGTTATAGTCCAATAATTTAAAAGATTAACTTTAATTTCTAAGTAATTAATCGTTCTTTTTTCGATATTATCCCGCTTAAAAAGCATAAATAAATTCGATTAATTAAGCATAATCGGCGTTACTGCTATACATAACTAATTTGTCTAAATAACTAGCATAATTATTTCGGGAACTCTATAATGCTAGCTTTAAGCCATAATTTTCTACTACTTCGTTATCCATTTATTCAATCTCTTAACGGCTTTCAGAACCTGTTTTAATTATTTTTCGTACTTGCGTTTAGTATTTATAAGTAGTCGGCTATCGTAAACCTTTCCGGATTATTGCAATTTGGCGTATTAGCCCTTAAGATCGTTATTTGGGCTTAAGTAAATTTGCTTAATGGATAAGGAAACGTTATTCAGAATCTATTATAAGCTCGTTGGAATTCTTTCGGAAGGTTTTATATTCTCGGTTTAGGTAGGTATAGGTCGTAAAGTTTTAATTATAGGCTTGTCTGCCTTTAGTCGTTATCTCGAGGATATTTGTCGGATAGCTTATATAATCGATTTTTTCGACTTGTAAAGTTCTTTTAAAAAAAGCATTAACTATTCGCGTCGTTATTTACCGAATTAATCTTTTAGGATAAGAAGTAATAACGGGCGTTATAAGTTTGGCTAGCTATAAAACGTTTTAATTAGGATCAATATAATTCTATAGGTTATATCCTTTAGCTTTGGTTTTAAATTTATTTTTAAATTTGTCCTAGTCCTTAAGACCATTATAAATAACTGCGGACGTCGACGGTACGGTCGCCATTATGGCTAATAAAGTGTATAAATGATTGCTACTAATATGCAGCCTATATCGTTTCAGTAACAGCTGATCAATTAATAAATAACCCGAATTAAACAAATAAAACTTTTAATTGTCAGATATAAGGGATATCAGATATGTTGTATTAATTGGCTAGTTGCGTGCACTTTAGCAACACGTGCTGATCTTTGAAGTAGTCTAGCTACGGAACATATATGTTTCGATTAGAGGGAATCTTATTGTCAGCTAGCCACTGCACTAAAAGATCATTTGCGATAAGCTTATCTAAGTGTTAAGTGCAGGTTCTTATTATGCTACTTATCTGACACACCCCCTCAGTGGCTAGCGATCGGGTAGTAACTGGTATTCCTCTCATAGTACCTCTTTGGGCTGCTAGCGCATTTAAACCATGTCTAGTACTCCTCTCTCTGGATCGAACTTGAAGCCTTTGGGTAAGTGTCAGATATAGGGGACATCAGTTATGTTGTATTGGATAACTAGCTGCAGACGCTCTAAAACGAGCACTCCTCTTTTTATGAAGTCTAATCACGGAACCTATATATTCCGATCAAAGGAAGCCTTTCCGTAAATAGAGTACTAGCGCACCCCCTGCTAGCTGACATACCCCTTTAACGCCTTAACGCAGTTACGGCATTAATTATTACACTTCTTCACTTCCTAAAGCCACAACTTTCTATTCCACTTTTCCTTCAGCGATTGTATCCTTTTAATCGGCCAATTCTTCCTTTGAAATCAATCGCAAGTTATTCCTCCACCGATCGAAAATTTCCGTAATATCTACTAATCTTAATTACTTTTTAAAGTACTTAAAAGGTTCGCGTATTAAGGCCTTAATTAACCCATTAGCTAATATATCGCCCTTAAGTATATAATCTACTTTAATTATATCTTTTTTTACGGTTTTTCGTAACTAGTAATTATATATATTTATATACCGTAATTTCGTTTGCAATAAAGCGATATCAGCGTTAATAAACCGTATTATTTATTAATTATCGTATTATATATTTAACGGTTTAACATTTAAAATAATTTTCATTTTTTTAACTAATCGAAAACTAAATAAGGTTTTTTTTAGAACTTACGTAAAAAACAATAATTCCGTTTTTATTATAAAAATAATTATTATATTTTATTTATTCGCCTATTATCCTATTATTCTTTTAAATAGTTTTATAACGTAAGGTTAAAAACTTTTTTAATCGATTATATTATCCGCGAAAAAAATATCGCTTTAAATATTTAACGAATCCTTACCCTCGAACTGCAACGTTAACATCTTAATTCCAATTAAATATAATATAACTCGATCGGCAACTTTATAATATACGTTACTAGAATTCAAATTAAATCGGGCAAATCGGGATACCGCAAAAGTTATATCGGGTCGCGTATTAACTGCCACGTATAAAATAAAACCGATCTTTTTTTAGTATTTATTAACGGAACCTAGATAAACTAAATCAGGATTCGACAATAATTTAACGCTTATTATTAACGTATTTAGGTAATTATTTAAACTTTTTTTAGGATTAAGTTAACTAGCTTATTTATAAAGTCGGATTAAAATAACTAGATTTTTCTTTCAGTTTTATCTTTAATTATTTCGATGCTAAAAAACTACTGCAGGTTTTTATCTTTTATAAGGGTATACTGTTTTCGTATCTGTTAAATCAACTAATCGACGAGGTTTTAATTTTTTTTGCGGTATACTGTAATAATATCGTTTATAAAGAAAAAGATAAATATCTTTTAACGAATAAAACAATAAGGTTTATAAGGAACGGGGCGAAATCTTAATTTTATAAATATTCCAGTCTTCCTAAAGAAGACGTGACCGTGTAGAAAAAATTGGATAAAATGATAGATTGCTACCTCAATTCCTGGGCTTCACTAAACCCATCCCTCTCGCAGACTGCCTTGTCCCGCAGCTCCTATCTACGTCGATTCTTGTCGAAATTTTGGACGGTCTTCGCAATCCGGAGCAGCCGGGCAAACCATCGCTCGTAGTTTTCCATATATCGTTCCAAAATCTGAACGTCGAAGTTGCCAAGCCGGTTACTATCTTCCCTTTCCAATTTTGCCAATAGTTCCGTCATAATCGTCATATTCTTCGGCATATAATCTTGCAAAGATCGATTATCGTTACTTTCTCGAATCAAATCGTATCCGAAAATCAAAAGTCGAAGTCGATCTTCTTGGGAAAGATTTTTTGCGTCGACAGTAATATCGATAATTTTAGCTCGTCCGGTAATTTGGTGGGAATTGTGTACCGTTAATAAGACGATTTCTGTGGAAATCTTGCGGTTCCGGATTACCAGTATCGCATATCGCATATTCAGACTTGCGCGACATGTTGTCTTGGGTAATTCGAGAAGCTGTGGGAACGATCGAGTAGTAAGACTGGCGAGGGCTTGGAAAGATGCCAGCCTTTTATACGCAGTTAAGGTTTACTGTTAAGGTTTGCGTTTAAAGTTTATTTTTAAGGTTTACTGTTAAGGTTTGCCTTTAAGGTTTATTTTTAAGGTTTATTTTTAAGGTTTATCCTTAAGGTTTATTCTTAAGGTTTACCGCGTAAAGCTTAATATTTCCTAAATTATATTATCTGACCCTGCCGAACCAGCCAGCGAGTATAAGGTTTATTAAGGTCGAGCTTATCGGCAACCACGCATATAAACCTCCCAAGCCGACATCAGTCGAGAAATTGCGTGCTTACGGGGGCCTAGTAGTCGGCTTTAGAGTAAGGCTTTATAGAACTAAGATATCAATTTATCCTAACCGTGAAAACCATTAATCAGCTATCGTGTTCGAAGATATTGGGTATAATATCTATCGTACAAATTACATTATGTAATGATTTTCTGTATATTTGGCTCAGCCTGAAAAATAAGGCTTGAACCCATTCGACCTTGTATAAATGTTCCAGTAAAATATTTTTATTATAACAAAGGTAACTTCCTTAATTTATATAATGCCTTCCTAATTAAAAGGATTTTATTACGTTACGGGTACTTTAAAGACGTTTTTATATATATTTCGTAAAGTAAATTGGCGTTAACAACGGCGTTTATAGCATTATATTGCTTAAGCTTTAGGTTAAACCTAGCTGCGATAACGATTAAAGTTCGAAACGACTTTCCAGTTAATATAAATACGTATGTATTATTACAAATATTTTTAAGTTATTAATCGCCCTATATAACGAAATGTACCTTGTATTTTTGTAACTAGCTAGACTTATTAAATTTGTAAACGTAGATTTATATATATCTTAAAACTTGTTTCCTTTTAGCAAAAGATTGATTAACGGCTTTCCAGGATTGCATTTCCTTATAGTTTTATAAATAAGCCTTTTCGGCTTTACGAAATATCTTCCTTAACGGATATATATTTAGCTTTTTATAACCTTACGGCGGTAACGATAAATCGCGCTTATGTACCCGGTTTAACGATTTAAATGCCTTTTTATATATTAAGGTATTATAACTTTTTCGATTAAGGTAACGCGTATTTCGGGTAACTAACTTCCCTAAATTTCTGCAGCTTACCGGCCGGTTATCGTACGTACTTATAAAAAAGGTTAAACGTTTTGCATTAAGTGCGGCTTTTTATACTTTGTATTCGTTTCGGATAATACCTTTTTAATACGGAATATACGGAAGGTTTACGCCTATTACCTATAAAATACTTCGTTTTTTACCGTTACTTTAAGTTAAATAATATAAGAAAAATTTAAGTTTACCTTTATTCCTTTCGTCGGCGTAATAATCGTAATAATTATCAAGGCAGACGCTGGCGGAAATAATGGACTAAGGGACAAAAATGGTTCGAATATAGCGGTCGTATAAAGGTAATTAGTCTCTTAGAGATAAGCTTGTTTTTCGCTATTTTGTACCTCTTTTACGCTGGTACCTCTCTGAAGCTATTCTTCCTGCTTAGCCGGTAACTAAATTATTCTATTTAGGTCTTTATCTTCCTTTTGTATAGGGATTAAATGATTATTTACCTAATTAAATATTTTTACCTATCGGAACAGCTTTTAAAGTTTTTTTTATAACGTACAAAAGGTCGTTTTTTAAATCTTTAATATTACCTGAAAAAGTGGCCTTTTCGTTAAATTATACATTTCGAATAGCAATAACCTTATTGCTTAATAGATTCTAGATTTCGTAAATATTCATAAATCAGTAGCCGACGAGATAGCCAATCTATGCTTTAGGCTTTAGCTTTTAGAGTTTTTGCTTTTTCTTTATAGCGGCAGCTATTATAACGTAAGCTATACAGTCGTACATTCGCAAGTGGGCTTGTTAAGACTTCCGATCAAGCATTACAACGCCGTTTTTATACGCCAGGTAAATATAGTAAACCTCGTATAAGCTTTGTTAAAAAAGTACGTATTTGGAAGTACGGTTATACAGATATACTGCAGCTTTAAAGATGTACATAATCAAAAACGAGGGTAACTTAACGCCACATCGTATCGCAATCGCTTTTTTCTTGATTATATTCTTTAAGCGTTTTGTACCCCCGTTTTAAGCTTAGGTATGCAGTGCTAAAGGCTTAAGTTTGATACTGAAAGAAGGCGACTAAAGCATATCTCGAAATTGATAATTTTTCAAAATCTCGTTATCGCATTCGAATACTTATAGAAAAACCTTACCTTGGTTTTTAAGGATTTTTAAAAGATGCCAAAACGTTATAATTAATATATTGAATTAGGACGGGGAGACTCAGCTCCGATCAGAGCATTTTTGGAGACGGTGTCACAGTTGAATAGCCGAGTGAAGCGGTAATGAAGGCAACGCAACTGTATTGATGGTGTTGAACCAGACTGTAGAATAGATATAAGTGCGAGAGGTCGTGAGTAGCTGATGAATAGGTCTCCGGGGTTGCGCCCGGCGAAAAGAGCTCCTAGAAATACATATGTGGGATGATAAATTGATTAGCCAAGCCAAGCCTTTTGGCCCGGTACCCTGCATTATTTTAACCCTTTTTTTCGAGACGAGATTGTTCTTAATTTATTTTGAAAATAAATGAAAACATAATGTAACCAACTTTTAACGTCATAGATTATGCAAGGTCGAATGGGTTCAAGCCTTATTTTCCAGGCTGAGCCAAATACACAGAAAATTATTACACGATGTAATTTACACGATAGATACTATACCCAGTATCTTCGAACACGATGACTGATGAATGATTTTCACGGTTAGGATAGATTAATACCTCAGTCCCATAGAGCCTCACTCTGAAGACGACTGCTGGGCTCCCGTAAGCACGCAATTTCTCGACTCGCTATAGATTATACATGAAATTAATTAATTAATTTGATTAGCGTTTGCGCGGCTTGTTTTTTATTATCCTTAACTTAGGATTTCATCTTTGACTTTTGGCTAAGTCTTTTTTCTGTTTGGCCTTTTTTTGTTTTCTTTAAGCCTTGTTTTCTGGCTTTTCCATATTGATCAGAGATTTGTACCTAGCCCAGCCTGACCATCTTTGTGGGAAGTATGATTCAGGTTTTTGTCCGGCATTTTCGAATATATTTTTTACTTACTTATACGGTGTGATATATTGATTTTGTGCTATTGGCTTTGTTCGCTGATTACTAGTTTTCGGTCGGAGCTTATATTTTATCTCGAATAGTGGTTTCATAGGTATTAGATGAGGACATATAGCTTTAGATGCCGATAGGCTAGTTTAAATTGATGGGGGAAAGGGTATTGATATCGGAGATAGTCGTGCGAATAATTAACGAGATTAATTAGGACGTTACTTTGGTTAACGTCGTTTACTATGGAATAGTCGGGCAGATTAATTAAAGTTTGGTTTATTATTATTTTTTTCGGCTGGTAGAAATAAGGGGTTTCCAGGTTATTTTCCTACGTCTTTTTCAGCGTTTTCCTTTTCTGGTTTTAGGCTTAAGAATTTTCTGATTATGTCGGTAATGTTGTTTTTTATTCGATATTTGCCAAATCTTATTTTATCGGTTATAGTTTTATTTCCTTATTTTATAAAGTTGTGGCAGATAATATAGAAAGTATAAGTAACTTATAATCCGTAAATATAATATTTGGCTTAAGTAGGTATTTTAATGATTATTATTCGGGTAGGCGGATTATTAAGTTCTAATTTTTCTTACGCCTTTCGGTATAGCTGGAGTAGTAATTAGATACGATTAAAGGTAACATAGATATCGAATATTAGCACTAGATGCTTTAATTAAACTTGTAATATATTAATCCAGTATCTTATTAGATTCTTATTTGTCGGGATCCTAGTTTAAGCGATAAATTATACATATTTCGGGTTACCGGTATTAATCGCTTTTTGGGCCTTATTCGGAATTAATTTGAACTTACTATGTAAGATTATTCGTCCAGTTTCTGGAATAACGGCTAAGATTTTTAAAGGTGCGTTTTAGCCGATTATTTGGATAAAAGCAGTAACATTTTCGGAATGTAGATAAGTTTTATTTTGAATGATTATAAGAGTTTGCTATAGATATCCAGTTATTTCGTTATTTTAATATTCTATTAATTAATATGGTAGCGGGTTGATGTTTTTTTATAAACGCTGACCGTTAATATCTTTTGGGTATATAGAAATAAGCCGATTAAAACGAATTTAAGGCGCAACTTTTTTTACGGGATTGGAGGTGGAATTATTATTATATATTTTTTTGAGGAATTGTACCATATTATCTTTTTTCCATATAGGTATATTGGTTAATTATACAAGCTTTTTAAAATTCGAGGTGTTTAACTTTTTAGAACTTTCGCCCTTACCTTGTATAATACGTTTTTTGGACGACGATATGATAACTAGGGATGGATTGATTAGACTGCTTAGGTATGATATTGGTAATTAGGAGATAATAATAATAACTGGGGATAATGTGTAATATGTATGTATAGGTATATTAGTGTAGTATAGGTATTTTGTAGACGTTAAAGTATAGTTGTTATATAAGTGCAGAAATTCGCCAGAATCTGCTAATAACTTATGCGTCTAACTAATTAGGTATATATAGGGTTAATGTACTAAATTTTTGCAGATAAAACGTGTACGCCGAGAAAATCCCAGAAAATTTCATCCGAAGTTATATAAAAAGGTGCCGTTGTTGTCGCTTTTTTTGATCAGGTATATATATTCGTTTTAGCATTTAAATTTTTTTTTAGAACTTTTTTATAACATTATTTTATTTTTTTCCTTTAAATTTAATATGTATACAAACATATATATAATTACTTTCGTTGCATTAATTAATACTATCATAAGTTTTCGGCAGTTATCAAATCTATACAGTCCTTAAGGTTCTTGCGAAAATGCAGACCCAGGTGATTTTGTCAGTCCTATAAGAGAATCGTTTATTAAGAAGAAATCCGGACCAGGTAATAAATTTTTAGATCTTGGTATTAAGAAGCCTGTCGATCCTAGGGTTAAGGCAAATATCAATATGCTGGACTAAATTTTTGATTATCGTCGTAGGATTTTGGCGGTATTAAATTCGTCCATTTTTTCCAAGCTATTAATCCGTTATGTCGATAAGCTTTTAAATGATATTCGGGGTTTAAAACTTCCATATAATCCTAATAACGTTTGCAAATCATAAAACCTAATGTATCGACGAGCACCTATTTTTAACCTTACCTTTATCTTCCAGTACAAATTTCGCAGTATAAGCCCTAATCAAGATATTTTATTACTAGAAATACCGGTTAAAAATAATTTATTACTTTTAAAATCTTGGCCGGTTCGATATATACTCCTATTAACAAAGGTAGCTAAAATACCTCCAAAACCTAATTTAATCCTTAGTATCGTTAAACAGATAATCGGCGGTCGACGATCAGTATCGGCTATCTCTATTTTAAATAATATACTGATACCCCGTAACAGTTTTATCGCCAGGTTTTTATTAACACCTTCGACAATTATGGCATATCCGGTACGTTTTTATATTATTAATCGGATCCTTAAACTATATATTAGCATTAAAGCGTTACGTTTTCGCCGTATTTATCTTAATAATACTGAAATGGTGCAGGATGCCGGGCTGGGGGATATGGCTTGGCTGATCAATTAGTCAGCTCCACATGTGTATTTTTAGGAGCTCTTTTCGCCGGGCGCAACCCCGAAACATGTTCGTTATCGTCCATTCATCACATATAGTTAATCTAAAATTTGGTCTAATACCGACCCAAATACAATGTTTTCGTTTACTTTTATTACCGCTATATTCGGTTACTTTATCGTAATACGTTTATTAAGGATACTTTGATTAAAATTGAATTTTCCCGTCCTAATTTATTTGGCTGCCAAGAAGAGGATATTGGCTTTTGTTAGCTGCTGACGAACCTCAATCTCCGATTAACAAGTCGGAAGGAACGGAAAGGACGAGGTTTTAATTAGATGTATTACGATTCGACTACGACTATAGTTAAGGATACGATAACTTAAGCGGTATGCAATTAACGACCGCGATTATAATAAGGACGCGACTTTTTATACGATTAATAAAAAGGAGCTATTAAATTAAGGCCTTATTACGAAAATAGCTTTATTCGGACGACGGCGAAGGAGTACGAGCGCGTATAGGCAACTAGTTTTAAAATATGGACTAATTACTTAGTTCTAAACCGATTACGTAATTTAGGACATTATACGTATTAACAGAAAAATTACGTAACAGGATAAAATATAAAATTTAATTAATAAGGGCTAAAAAAGTTAAAATTACGTCGCTGACAACGTAACTATTAGGATTTAAACTGATCAAAGTAAGTGCAACAACGACAAGATTAACGAAATAAATAAGATAGCGAATATAAGCAGAAAAAGAAATAAGGCTGTAAAGTTATTTATTTTGCATGCGAAAAAAAAAATATCGAAAACAGAATAACGTTTCTTAATATAATGCAGGAATTAAGAAAAAAACGTTACAAAATATATTTTAGACCTTTCTGGCGTTAATCGGGCATTATCCTGTTTAATTATTGTTAGGCGGTATTATTTAAGATTTATTTTTTCTGTTAAATTTAAGTATTATGGTGTTTAAGTTAGCAATAAAGGTAGTAATTAGCAAGTTGGAAAAAATGCGATTAGATAACCAGCGACGCAGCGATAATCAGAATAAAGTTATTCGGATAAATAGTAAAAAAAAGTTATTTACCTTTTAGGTCCGAAAAAAAGGAAAGATATATCTAAAATAATTATCGCAAACAGTTATTTGCCTTATACCTAAATATACTTCGTTTAAAGCAGCATTTTAAAACCTAAGTAATTTAAAAACTGGTAATATTGATTAATTTAAAATAAGCTTTAGCAGGTTTTCCAAAGGCTTATCGAAGCTTCCTAAAATTATTACTTAAGTTCAATTACAATACAGATTATTACTAATACCGAACTTTTTTAGCCTTACGAAAAAACAAAGTTTTATTTTAAATACGACCGCCTAATACCGATTAACAAAAAACCTTTACAACAGTAAGCCTAGCGAAGTTAAACCCCGGAATAGTAATAATTCGATTATATTCTTAAAGCTAACCAAGAAAACGATTACTTAAGTAAATCTCGGAATCGTTATTAACATACCGCAAGAACAAAAAATTATATTAACTTAAAAGCCTTCAAAGTTATCCATAAAACTGGAAATACTTATACCGGATGTTATACGCTTTAAACTTATTAATTAATTTAAATACGGTTTCCTTATAAATATTATGGATAAGCTTTCGTTTTTTATAATCCTTTCGGATTTATCGGCTTTCCCAGATTTTCGCTTTTTAAGGATTAAAATTACCGATTAATTTAAAAAGATTAATAAATTATTTACGAAGTACAAGCTTAAGGAATTTAAGATAATCGCCGAGTTACCTTATTAAACCGATAATCCCTTTATGAAAAACCGGGTTAAAACTGTATTTAATAAAGTAACCTAATAAAACGAAATGTTTAAACGCATTTTGAAAACCTTTAAACTGCAAAACTTAAAGCAGATTCGGACCGCCAAGGATCGGTTAAAAACTTTAACGAAGCAAACTTAACGCGGTATCCCTAATTATGTTTATAAGTACTATTTAAAGCATACTGCTAAAGTATAAAACATCTTAGAAAAAGCTAAGCAAAAAGGTAAAATAATTATTAAAAAAGTTATCTATTAATTATCTCGAAAGAATTTTTAACAATTCGTCTATAAAGCTAAAGGACCTATACGTAACTAGTTATAATACTGCTTCGATATTAATCAGCAATTAGGCCTTAAATAAGGCTGGACTCCTTAAATATAAAGGACGTAAGCAATAGCAAGAAGGTATCCGCTTTAACATTAATCAAGAAAAAAAAAGCGGTTTTACCCAACTTAATAGCTTAAGCAATAACGACTAAAAAGCCCTTAACCGTAACAAAAAGCGTCCAACTATACTGATCAGGTATTAAAGATTACGAATACGTTACAGAATTTAAAGATTATACAGGCTTAATAAATTTAAAACTTAAAGGTTTTTAAAAAAAAGATGCGTAATAAAAAGGTAGCCCGAATATTACAGTATTACGTTCTGTTAAAACAAAAAGCACCTTAAGCATATAATTATGGTGCTGACCCGTCGATCAACGTAATTAATCTTTAACCGGATATATTTAGTCGACTAAATCCTTACCGTAAACGAGGTGGATACCGAGGTCGAAGAAATTACCGTAAAAGTTATTAAAGTTAAGGTAAACGCTTTAATAACCTTAATTAAGGTACCTATTAGTTTTGCTTAAAGCCAAGATATATTATATAAAAATGCCGTTTGTTCGTTAACATAAAAATGATAACATTGGTCTTGCTCGCCGATAACGGATGTACCATTTTCTTAAAAGCTTTAAAAAATAAAGTTATATTAGGCATAATTTAATTCCTTTAAGTTCTTAAAAATTAGGCGATTAAGTAATAAATCCTAATTTGTAAGAAAATTTCCAAATAGATTTATAGTTCGCCAGCTTTCCCTGCCCGATTTAAGGAAAAAATGCAGTACTTTGATTAGCGAGATAAAATTTTCCGGAAAGTAAACAGTTAATTAACTAGCCTTAACCCGGATACCGATAATCCAGTTAAACCTTAAAAGCATATTACGATTTTAAAACCAAATCGACAAAAGCCCGATATTAATTAGAATAAATAACCGAAATTAATATAACTTATTTCGTCGATTATAACGTAAAGCCATTTTATAAAGAGGTACTGTTACGTAAATAGTTATGGAATAACCCCGTCGAAAGCAAAGGTATCCGGTATTTGGAGGAAATTAAAGCCTTGAAGATCGACGACTCTGATTAGCCGATTATATTTATTAACGTTATAATAGTTAAACGTTTTAAGGAGAAAAAAAATGAATTTGGAAGTATAAAAAGGAACAAAATTAAGTACGAGATTAATAACGACAAATTAATATATAAAAAAACTTCGTTTTATAATAAAAAAGTCGGCGCTTAAATAAATAATACCTTTTAAATAAATGTTAATACCTTTTAAATAAACGATGTTACCTAAACGGATAATACCCTTAGCTATAAAGGCTTAATCGATAAATATATAATTAAATTATGGGAAAAGAAAATCCGGGAAAACTTTAAAAGGAAATTTAAAATTACCTGGTCCGAATTAATCGAAATATGCCCAAATTTCGAAAAAGCTTTCAAAAATTTTATAACCGTTAAAACCTTAAAGGTATTTAATTATAAAAATAAGGAAACGATTAAGATAATTAAAGCTAAAATACGAAAATCAAAAGTTCCAGAAATACGAAAACCCGTTAAAATCTTTATTATAAATATCGGTTATAAGGTAAAAAGTTAAAAGGAAATTAAACTTTTATCGGTCCAGTAATATAATTTAACTAAATACATTACCTTCTTATTTAAATTAGCAGTTAAAGTAAGCTACGGAAATAGCAAAAACTTAATTAATAAAATTATTAACATTAAAACAAAGTCGAACGTTATAATTACGTAATACGTTAAGCGACATAAACTGGCCATACGACAAATCCATATATTATTCTTAAGCTTTAATTCTTAAAAAAGGACTTTATTCGAAAGTATTATCGAAATTTCCGTTTAATTAGTTAGGCGATTAATTACCATTTTATTATTTGTCGTTAATAACTATTACATTACGTAACTATTAATTTTAAAACTTAATTTCATGGTTAAATCGAAGATAACGCTTAATATAAATCCGGACGTAATAAAAGGAACCTTAAAGTTTGGCCCGTCGAAGATTATTATCCCTTTGGTCCTTGTAAAACAAGTTACGCGTAATATCCGTATTAACGAAAAGCTTTAAAAAAAAGCAGCCGGTAAAACAGTAAACCGCTTTATTAGCGAAAGCAGGTTTACGAACGAAAAAATAAATAAGCAAATTATAAGCTTTTATATCTTTTCAGTTAATAATATCTGCATTAATTAAAACGCGCGAATTATGTAAAAAACAATTAATAATAAGTTAAAACCCGGAAATAAAATTTTAAACCAGTTTAATAACGAAAAATTGGCATATACTTTATATAAAATATTATAAAACGAAATACAACAGAAAATTAATAATAATCGAACCGTCCAAATTAATACGATGTACAAACCTAAATAAAAAAAAAGTAATCCTTATTAACGATATACTTTTTAATAAATTAATACCTTTTTAAGGCCCGAATTAAAAAGTTAAAGAATTCGAAAAAGCTTAATAAGTTATTAATTAGGATAAAAAACGGCCTAATAAACCTAGTATACCCTTAATTGCTTTATTCCCTAGATTTATTACTATACTTTAAAAGACCTAATTTATAAAGGAACGCGCCGACGAAATTCTTAATTAGTTAAAAAATAAGTTTACCTATATAAAAAAAAACTTTTTTTAAGAAAATACTTTTTCGTAAAGAAGTTACCTTAGCCTGGGATTAAAAAAAGTGTAACAGAATTAAATCGAATATCGCATTAAATTATGAAATTCGAACGATTCTTTATAAGGCATAGCAAGCCAAGAGCATAACGGTGCCGGCGAGCATGAAGGATAAGCTGATCGAAATATTACGAATACGTATCCAATAAGGTATCCTCGAATAATTTTATGCTGTATATAAAAATGCTTAATTCTTAATTAAAAAAAAGGATAATAATCTTCGACTAATTAATTTAACAACTAAGCTAAATATTATTACCTTGCGAAATGTCTTTATGCGGGATAACTATAACGAATTTTCCGCAGATTTTGCTATATGCTTTTTAATTATCCTAGTAAAGATTTTTTTAAATTATAATTAGATTACTTCAATTCCAGCTAACAAAAATCTTATTATTTTCGCAATATTGGTAAAACTTTTAAAATATACTATTATGCTTTAAAGGTTTACTAACTTTATAGCTTATTTTTACCGCGTAATTAAATTTTTTTTGAATAATTTAATACCTAATATAACCCGGCCATTTGTCGATAACGTTAAAATTAAAGGCTTAAAAACCAGATATAACGACGAAGAAATTTTTTTAAGAATTCGGAAATTCGTTTATAAACATATCGTTAATATAAACAAAACTTTTTTTAACTGCAAACTTGCTAATACGACGATTAGTATGAAAAAATCTTAATAATATCAAAAAATAACTATTATAATCGGATTTATCTGCGGAACGAATAGGCAGCAACTAAATATAACCAAGGTAAGAAAAATCTTAAAAATCCAACTATGCAAAAACGTTTCGAAAATTAAAGCTTTCTTAAATATTATCGTTTATTATCGTATATTTATTACGTACTTCGCCATTAAAACAAAATTTTTTACCCATTTACTCCGGAAAAATTAACCTTTTATTTAGGGCCCCGATTAAGATTAAGCAATAAAAAATATAAAAAAAGTAATTATAATTACTCCGACTTTAATTACTTTAAATTACACCTTTAATACCGGAAAAATTATTATAAAGATAAACGTAAATAAAGAAAACTTTAAAAGTACTTTCGGTTAATTAATTAATAAAATAAAATATCCTAGGCGTTTTAAAAGTAATACTTGGAAAAGTACTAAGTTAAATTATAACGTTAACAAACTAAAATATTAAATTATTTTTAAAATTTTAAGGAAATTCCAGAATTACATTTATAAAGTTCGATTCGTATTAAAAATTAATATTAAAGTATTAATAACCCAGATTAATAATTCCTTAAACTTTTTGCTTAATAGTGTAATTATTCGTTAAAACGCCTAAATAAAGATATTCGATGTCGAAATTAAATATATCTTTAACAAAAAAAACACAATAACGGTTAACTTATCCCGAAAGTTACCTAAAACCTTTAACGCGTTAAACGATTAATAAAAAGGAAAAGTCGATAACTTTATTAATATCCAGGTTAATGTTATTCGGCTTAACTTTACTTTAAATAATACAGCCCTTATACTTATTAATACGGATCGGCGATAAGGACCTTTTATCGGAAATTGGTTTAAAAAGTTGCAAAAATACGTTAAGTTTTTAACGATACTAAATTTTCTTAATCGGCTCGATAGTACTTTAAAAAGAAAACGAAATACTTTTAAATCCAAGGCGTTAAATTACTTTATTCAAAACGGTATTCTTTAGCGTAAAACAAATAAGAAATACGGCAGCCGGCGAATAGTTAATACCGAACAAAAGCAACTCGCGGTAATTAAATAATATTATAAAAATTATAACCACAAAAAACGAAATTCGACCTATCGTCGCATAACAACTTTATATTATTAACGTAACCTATTTAACTATATTCGGGAAGCAATATTTACGTATATTAAATATTAAAAAACAACCGATCGACGTTTCGAAAAAGGCCATAAACTTTCGCAGCCGATTAACATAATTATTATTTAAATAATCGATATTTAATTGATGCCTAATAACGATAGTTATAAAGTTATTATCGAAATTAAATACGAATTATCTGATTATTTAAAAACTAAAGCTTTGCGATTAATTACGTTAACAGCAATTAAAAAGTTTTTAAATAAATACGTTTTTTATCGATATAGTATTCCGATTAAAATTAAGATTAACGGAAACTTAAAAAATAAAAGCAAAATTATTAAAGCTTATAACGTATTAAGGATTAAAAAGAAAGTTAATACCGCGTATGTAACTTAACGACAAGGCCTAATTAAAAAAAAACACGTACCGATTATTAAAGCCTTAATAAAAGCGACGAATAAAACTAATAAAAGATAAGTTAAGCTTTTACCTAAAATGGTTTTCGCCGATAATACCATTATAAAAAGTTATGGCCTTAGCCCTTATAAACTGCTGTACGGACAAAAAGCGCTTTTACCGATCGAAACAATTCTGCTGATATGAAAAATTATAACTTAGGACCTAGATATTCCGAAAGAAAATTTAATTACGTAAAGGATTCGGCTTTTAAAAAGGAAAGTTAAAAACGGAGCTAAGGTTATTAAAGTGATCGCCGAATAGCGTCATAAAGTTTCTAAACTAGCGAACGAAAAAGATAAAAACAAAATAAGAAATAAACCCTTAAAAATAAACGATTTAGTATTATTATATAATACGTTACGATATATAAACATATTTAAAGATATAAAGTTAAAATATCGTTAAACTGGCCCGTATTTAATTAAAAAGAATATTAATTTAAATATCTATTATTTGAAAGAAATTAATAAAATAAAGTTATAAAGTATTTTTTATACTAATAAATTAAAGTAATTTGTAAAAGATAAAAAAGATATTAAAACCCGATTAATTTATAAAAAACCGATTAAACGAAACTATTTGCTAATTAACGCGACGATACGATATCGGATATTTCGGATGCTGCAAATATCAAATTACTTAAATACTGGCAGCTTAAAGCTTTAAAACTAATAAAAACAAATATTAAAATACAAATATTAAATAGCCGACTTAAAAGTTATACGGTTATGGACGATAATAATACGATAAAAACGACCCGGTTAAAAAAGCGAAAAAAAATTAACGCGATTAATTGCGAAAAATTAAAATATAATAATTTCTTTAAATTTCTTTAAGTTTTTTTAAACCTCTATAAATTCCCTTAAATTTTCTTACCGTCCCGCTTACCGATATTTTATACGATAACTATTATGCTTTATTTATAATTAATGCGTCTGGTTATATTTGCCCGGAACTGGGAATTAATAACATACTTTTTTTACCTTATTTCAAAACTATTCCTTATTGAATGTTTTAGTAATGGGATAGGTTTTTGTACGAATATTTTTTTTAATTCGTAACGATCGTAAAAAGTTGGCTTTAAATGTTTTAAACCGTTCGTTCCGGAAAATATAATTATACCTTTCGATAAACCCGACATAATTATTATAAATTTTATTAAAAAAGCCAAAAATCGATTAATACTTAAAAAATAAGTATATTCCATATTAATTAAGATATTCCGATATTATATATCGTTTTTTACAAAACTCGTAAGGTATTAGGTTAAATATACCGAATACCTAAATAAATAATGAAATGGTGCAGGGTGCCGGACCAGGGAACATGGCTTGGCTGATTAATTAGTCAGCTCCACATGTGTATTTCTAGGAGCTCTTTTCGCCGGGCGCAACCCCGAGACATGTTCGTCATCGTCCATTCATGTTTTACTTTACAGACAAGTTCAACACCACCGAAATACAATTTGTTTTTGCCTTTATTACCGTTTTACTCGGCTATCCTATTATGACACCGTCAATAAGAATGCTTTAATTAGGGTTAACTCTCCCCGTCCCAATACATTTGGCTGCCAAGGAGAAGATACTGGCTTTTGTTAGCTGCCGACGGACCTTAATCTCCGATTAATAAGTCGGAAGGAACGGAAGGGACGAGGTTCTGATCAAATGTATCACGATTCGACTACGATTATGGTTATGGATACGATAACTTAAGCGGCATGCAATTAACGACCGCGATTATGACAAAGATGCGACCTTTTATACGATTAATAAAAGGGAGCTGTTGAATTAAGGTTTTATTACGAGAACAGTTTTATTTGGACGACGGCGAAGGAGTACGAGCGTATATAGGCAGCCAGTTTCAAAATATAGATTAATTACTTAAGTTTTAAATTAATTACGTAATTTAAGATACCATACGTAATAACAAAAAGATTACATAGCAAAATAAATTATAAGATTTAATTAATTAAAGCTAAAAAGGTTAAATTTACGTCGTTAGCGACGTAGCTATTAGGATTTGGATTAATTAAAATAAGTATAACGACGATAAGATTAACGATATAGATAGGATAATAAATACGAACAGAAAAAGAAATAAAGTTATAAAGTTATTTATTTTATATATGAAAGAAAAATACCGAAAAAAGAATAACGTTTTTTAATATTATATAGGATTTAGGAAAAAGACGTTATATAACATATTTTGAATTTTCGTAACGTTAATCGGGCAATATTTTATTTAGTTATTATTAGGCGGTATTATTTAAGATTTATTTTTTCTATTAAGCTTTAGTATTATAACGTTTAAGTTGGTAATGAAAGTATTAATTAGCAAATTAAAAAAGGTACGGTTAAATAACCAGCGACGCAGTATTAATCAAAATAAAGCTATTCGGACGGACAATAAAAGAAAAAGGTTTCCTGCTTTTTAAGTTCAAAAAAAGGAAAGTATATTTAAGATATATATCGCGGATAATTATTTACTTTATGCCTAGATATATTCCGTTTAAAGCAGCATTTTAAAACCTAAGTAATTTAAGGATTAATAGTATTAATTAGTTTAAGATAAGTTTTAGTAAGTTTTTTAAAATTATTATTTAAGTTTACGGATTATTATTAATACCGAACTTTCTTAGCTTTATGAAAGATTAAAGTTTTACTTTAAATACGACCGTTTAATACCGATTAATAAAAAGCCCTTGCGATAGTAAACCTAACGAAGCCGAATTCCGGAATAGTAATAGTCCGATTAAATCTTTAAAGCCAGTTAAGAATACGATTACCTAAGTAAACCTAGGAATTGTCGTTAATATACCGTAAGGACGAAAAATTATATTAACCTAAAATTCGGAACTATTTATAAAATTAAAAGTACTTATATCGGACGTTATATTATTTGGATTTATTAATTAATTTAAGTATAATTTCCTTATAGATATTATGGATAAACTTTCGTTTTTTATAAGCCTTTCGGATTTATCGGCCTTTCCGGACCTTCGCTTTTTAGGAACTGGAATTACCGATTAGTTTAAACAAGTTAATAAATTATTTACGAAGTATAAGCTTAAAAAATTTAAAATAATTGCCGAATTACTTTATTAAACCGATAATCTTTTTATAAAAAACCGGGTTAAAGCTGTATTTAATAAAGTTACCTAATAAAACGAAACGTTTAAACGTATTTTAAAAACTTTTAAACTGTAAAACCTAAAGCAGATTCGAACTGCCAAGGATCGATTAAGAACTTTAACGAAATAAGCTTAACGCGGTATCCCTAATTATATTTATAAATACTATTTGGAGCATATTGTTAAAGTAAGAAATATCTTAGAAAAAGTCAAATAAAAAAGTAAAATAGTTATTAAGAACAAATATATTAAAAGCTTACTAAAAAGGTTATTTGTTAACTATTTCGAAGGAATTTTTAATAATTTATTTATAAAGCTAAAGAACCTATACGTAACCAGTTACGATAATGCTTTAACATTAATTAAAAATTAAGCCTTAAATAAAATAAAACTTTTTAAATATAAAAAACGTAAGCGATAATAAAGAAATATCCGTTTCGATATTAATTAAAAAAAAAACGATTTTACCCGATTTAATAGCTTAAGTAATAACGATTAAGGAACCTTTAATTACGACAAAAACCGTTTAACCGTATTAATTAGGTAGTAAAAATTACGAATGCGCTGCAGGATTTAAAGATCGTATAGACCCGATAAATCCAAAACCTAAAAGCTTTTAAAAAAAGATGCGTAACCGGAAAGTAACCCGGATATTACAGTATTACGTTTAGCTAAAATAGAAGGTATTTTAGATATATAATTATGGTATTAACCTGTCGATTAACGTAGTTAATTTTTAGCTGGACGAGTTTAGTCGATTAAGTTCTTACCGTAGACGAGGTAGATACCGAGGTCGAGAAAGTTATCGGGGCGGTTATTAAGGTGGTAATGGACGTTTTGGTAACGTTAATTAAGGTACCTGTTAGTTTTGCTAGAAATTAGGACATAATATGTAAAAGTGCCGTTTGTTTGTTAATATGGAAATTATAAGATTAATTTTACTCGCCGATGACGGATATATTATTTTCTTCGGAGCTTTAAAAGATAAAGTTACGTTAGGTATAATTTAATTTTTTTAGGTTTTTAAAAGTCAAGCGATCGAATAATAGATTTTAATTTGGAAAAAAATCTTAAAATAGATCCATGGTTCGCCAGTATTCCCTGCCCGATTTAAAGAAAAGATAAGGTATTTTGATCGGCGAAACGATATTTTTCGGGAAGTAAATAATTAATTAATTAGCTCCGACCCGAATATTAATAATTTAATTAAGCCTTAAGAATATATTACGATTTTAAAATTAAATCGATAGGAATCCGATATCAATTAAAATAGGGTAACCGAAATTAAAATAATCCATTTCGTCGATTATAACGGAAAGCTATTTTATAAAGAGGTACCGTTACGTAAATAGTTATAAAGCGACCCTGTCGAAAGTAAAAGAACCCGGTATTTGGAAAAAATTAAAGCCTTGGAAATCGACGACTTTAATTAACCGATTATGCTTATAAACGTTATAATGGTTAAAGGTTTTAAAGATAAAGAAAACGAATTTAAAGGTATAAAAAAAATAAAACCGAATACGAGATAAATAACGACGAATTAATATACGAAAAACTTTAGTTTTATAATATAAAAGTCGGCATTTAAATAAATAATACCTTTTAAATAAATATTAATACCTTTTAAATAAACGATATTACTTAAACGGATAACATTTTTACTTATAGAAGTTTAATCGATAAATATGTAATTAAATTCTAGGAAAAAAAGATCCGGGAAAACTTTAAAAGGAAATTTAAAATTACTTAATACGAATTAATCGAGGTTTACCTAAATTTCGGAAAAACTTTTAAAAATTTTATGCAAGGTCGAATGGGTTCAAGCCTTATTTTCCAGGCTGAGCCAAATATACAGAAAATCATTATACGATAAAATTTGCACGATAGATACTATACCCAGTATCTTCGAATACGATAACTGATTAATAGTTTTTACGGTTAGGATAGATTAATACCTTAGTTCCATAAAGCCTTACTTTAAAGCCGACTGATGCGTAGTTGCCGATAAGCTTTAATCCTGATAAACCTTATGCCCGTTGGCTAATTCGGCAGGGTTAATATAACTTAGGAAATATTAAGCTTTACGCGGTAAACATTAAAGATAAACCTTAACGGTAAACCTTAAAAATAAACCTTAAAGGCAAACCTTAAAAGTAAACCTTAACGGTAAACCTTAAGGATAAACCTTAAAAATAAATCTTAACGGTAAACCTTAAAGATAAACCTTAAAAGCAAACCTTAATAATAAACCTTAACTACGCCGTATTACGCATAAAAGGCTGGTATTTTTCCGAGCCCTCGCCAGTTTTACGGTTCGATCGTTTTTACGCCTTTTCGAGTTACCTAAGATAATATGCCGCGCAAGTCCGAATATGCGATACCGGTAATCCGTAACCGTAGGATTTTTACAGAAACTATCGTATTAACGGTACATAATTCGCACAAAATTACCGGACGGGCTAAAACCATCGACACCACTATCGATCCCAAAAATCTTTCTTAAAATAATCGATTTCGGTTGTTAATTTTCGGATACGATTTGATTCGCGAAAATAACGGGAATCGATTTTTGTAAAAATATATAGCGGAAAGTATAACGATTATAAGCAAAGTATTAACGAAACTAAAAGGGGAACTAAAAGGGGAAGGCGGTAACCGGCTTAACAACTTCGAAATTCAAATTTTGGAACGATATATGCTGGAAGATTACGAACGATGGTTTGCCCGGCTGCTCCGGATTGCGAAGACCGTCCAGAATTTCGACAAGAATCGACGCGGATAAAAGCGGGATAAGGCAGTCTGCGAAAGGGATGGGTTTAATAAAGCCTAGGAATTAAGGTAGTAATCTATCATTTATCCAATTTTGTCTATACGGTTACGTCTCCTTTAGGGAGATTAAAAATTTTATAGTTGTTAAGATTTTAAATATATTTGGTCGTAAAAATAAAGAAACGATTAAAATAACCGAGGTTAAAGTACAAAGATCGAAGTTTTTAAAAATAAGGAAACTTGTTAAAATCCTTATTATAAATATTGGTTATAAAGTAAAAAGCCAGAAAAAAGCCAAAGTTTTGTCGGTTTAATAATACAATCTAATTAAATATATTATTCCGTTATTTAAACTAGCAGTTAAAATAAGTTATAAAAATAGCAAAAATTTAATTAATGGAATTATTAATATTAAAGCGGAATTTAGCGTTATAATTACGTAATATATTAAGCGATATAAATTAGTTATGCGATAAATCCTCGTAGCGTTTATAAGCTTTAATTTACAAAAAAGAACTTTATTCGAGTGTATTATCGAAATACTCGTTTAGTTAATTAGCCGATTAATTATTATTTTATTATATATCGTTAATAATTATTACGTTACGTAACCTTTAATTTTAGGACTTAACTTTATGACCAAATCGAAAATGATGTTTAATATGGACCCGGACGTAATAAAAGGAACTTTAAAGTTTGGCCCGTCGAAAATTATTATTTTTTTAATCCTTATAAAACGAATTACGCGTAATATCCGTATTAATAAAAAGCTTAAAAAAGAATAGCCGGTAAAATAAATAAGCTGCTTTATTTGTGAAAGTAGGTTTATAAATAAAGAGATAAATAAGTAAATTATAGGTCTTTATATTTTTTCGGTTAATAATACCTACGTTTATTAAAACTCGAAAATTATTTAAAAAATTATCGGTAATAAGTTAAAACCCGGAAATAAGATTTTAAGCTAGTTGAGCGACGAAAAATTAATATATGCTTTATATAAAATACTATAAGATAAAATATAACAAAAAATTAATAATAATCGGACCGTTTAAATTAATACGATATATAAATCCAAGTAGAAAAAAGTAATTTTTGTCGATAATGTACTTTTTAATAATAAACGGTTTCTTTCGAAAATTATTTAAAGCTTTTAACGTATTAAACGATTAATTAAAAAAAGAAACCGATAGTTTTATTAATATTTAGCTTAATGTTATTTAGCTTAACCTTATTTAATTAATATAATCTTTATATTTATTAATACAGATCGGCGACAAGGTCCTTTTATTGGGAATTAATTTAAAAAGTTACAAAAGTATATTAAGTTTTTAACGATATTGGATTTCCTTAATTGGTTCGATAATATTTTAAGGAACAAACGAAATGCTTTTAAATCCGAAACGTTAAATTATTTTATTTAAAACGGTATTTTTTAACGTAAGGTAAATAAAAGGTACGGCAGCCGGAGAATGGTTAATACCGAATAAAAGCGATTTGCGGTAATTAGGTAATATTATAAGGATTATAGTTATAAAGGGCGAAATTCGATTTATCGTCGTATAGCAGCTTTATATTATTAACGTAGCATATGTAGCTATGTTCGGAAAGTAATATTTACGTATATTAAGTGCTAAAAAGCAGCCGATCGATATTTTGGAAAAGGTTATAAATTTTCGTAGCCGATTAATATAATTATTATTTAGGTAATCGATATTTAATTTATGCTTAATAACGATAATTATAAAATAATTATCAAAATTAAATCCGACTTATTCGATTATTTAAAAATTAAAACTTTACGATTAATTACGTTAATAATAATTAAAAAGTTTTTAAATAAATATGTTTTTTATCGATACGGTATTCCGATTAAAATTAAAATTAACGGAAATTTAAAGAATAAAGGCGAAATTATTAAGGCTTATAACGTATTAAAGATTAAGAGAAAAATTGGTATTACGTATGTAACTTAACGATAAGGCTTAATTAAAAAAATATATATACCGATCGTTAAAGCTTTAATAAAAGCGACGAATAAAATTAGCAAAAAATGAGTTAAGCTTTTGCTTAAGATGGTTTTCGCCGATAATACCATTATAAAAAGTTATGGCTTTAGCCATTATCAATTGCTGTACGGATAAAAAACGTTTTTACCGATCGAAATAATCCTGCCGATATGGAAAATTATAATTTAGGATTTAAATATTCCAAAAAAAGATTTAATTATGTAAAGGATTCGGCTTTTAAAAAGGAAAATTAAAAACGTAACTAAGGTTATTAAGGTAATCGCCGAGCAGCGTTAAAAAGTAATTAGGCTGGCGAATAAGAAAAATAAAAATAAGATAAAGGATAAACCTTTAAAAATAAACGATTTAGTATTATCATATAATACGTTACGATATATAAATATATTTAAAGGTATAAAGTTAAAGTACCGTTAAATTAGCCCGTATTTAATTAGTAATATTATTAATTTAAGTATTTATTATTTGAAAAAAAATTAATAAAACGAAATTATAAGATATTCTTTTTGCTAATAAATTAAAGTAATTTATAAAAAATAAAAAATAATATTAAGTACCGATTAATTTATAAAAAGACGATTAAACGAAATTATTCGTTAATTAACACGACGATACGATATCGGACGTTTCGGATATTACGAATATCGAATTATTTGAAAACTGGTAACTTAAAGCTTTAAAATTAATAAGAATAAATATTAAGGTATAAATATTAAATAACCGACTTAAAGGTTATACGGTTATGGACGATAGCGATACGATAAAAACGACCCGATTAAAAAAACGAAAAAACTTAACGCGATTAATTGCAAGAAATTAAATATAATGGTTTTTTTTTTTTTAAATTTCTTTAAGTTTTTTTAAGTTTTTATAAATTCTTTTAATTTTTTTTATCGTTCCGTTTACCGATATTTTGTATGATAACTATTATGCTTTATTTATGATTAATGCGTCCGGTTATATTCGTTTGGAATCCGGAATTAATAATATGTTTTTTTATTTTATTTTGAAGTTATTTTTTATCGAATGTTTTAATAATGGGATAGGTTTTTGTACGAATTTCTTTTTTCATTCGTAACGATCGTAAAAAGTTGGTTTTAAATACCTTAAACCGTTCGTCCCGGAAAATATAATTATGCTTTTCGATAAATCCGACATAATTATTATAGGCCCTGTTAAAAAAGCCAGAAATCGACCAGTTCTTAAAGAATAGGTATATTTTATATTACTTAGGATGTTTCGGTGTTATATATCGTTTTTCGCAAAGTTCGTAAGGTACTAAGTTAAATATACCGAATACTTAAATAAACAAATTAATAACGTATTTACGATTTTTAGCAAAAGTAGCTATAAAGTAATTTAAAAAACTGGCCCGATAAATTTCGACGTATATTAAATAAGTTACCAAGTTTTTTATTAATTGAAAATACTTAATTATATTAAATTAGGTATTTACGGCCGCTTAAAAATTCTTATTTTCGATTTGCTATTATAAGTATCGATTAATAATTAAATTACCGATAACGTTAATAGATATAACTTTAAGTATTTGTATTAATTAACGGATATTATTAACGACGTTACGGAAAAGCTTAAGTACTTATTTCGATATATTTAAAAATAATATGGTATATAACATTATTTTTATTTTAAAATTTAGTTACGTTTTAAATATTATTAAGGTAAATGCGGTAAAGACGTAACGTTTTAATGTTAATGTATAACCTAGGGACCCGATCCATAATACGAAAAGCTGCCGGATATGCTGGGATTATCGAAGCCGTTAATAAAGACGTAGCAATAGAACTGTTATTAGGTATCGGTAGGTTAATTAAAATAAGTACAAACGTTACTGATCGCCGACCTTCGATTATTTGGTAAATAATATTAAGGATTAGACTAGGCTTTAAAGATATTTTGGTTACCTTTGTTAATAGAAGTATATATCGAATTAACCAAGGTTTAAGAAGTAATAAATTCTTTATAACCAGTATTTTTAATAATAAAATATCTTAATTAAAGTTTATGTTACGGAATTTATATTAAAAGGTAAAGGTAAGGTTAAAAATAAATATTTAACGATATATTAGGTTTTATAACTTACGAACGTTATTAAAATTATATAAAAATTTTAAATTCCGAATATTACCTAAAAGTTTATCGATACGACGGGTTAATAACTTGGAAAATATGGACGAATTTAATACCGTTAAGATTTTACGACGATAATTAAAAATTTGGTTTAATTTATTAATATTTGTTTTAACCTTAGGATCGACAGGTTTTTTAATATTAAAATTTAAAGGCTTATTATTTGGACCGGACTTTTTCTTAATAGACGATTTTTCATAAAACGGATAAAATTACCTGGGCTTATATTTCCGCGAAAACCTTAAGGATTACATAAATTTAATAATTAATAAAAGTTTATAATAATATTAATTAATATAATAAAAGTAACGTCCCATACAAGCTCGCGGGACACACAAGCTCGCGGGACACTTCTTGGCACCTCGCAACAACTAACACAAATAACTCAACTACAACACGTCATATGGATTCAAATTAATCGTATTCTCTTTCGCCGACCGTATCTACAGCTTCTGAACAAGTGCACGCATTATATCAAGGCTTGTTGCGGACGCCATATTGCCATTCCTTCCTGCAAACCCGCCCGTAACCGACTACCTTTAGCAGCTGTCAACAACAATTCTTTATTACCACCTTTCTGCTGGCTAAAAGAACTTGTTCATCCTATATAGCAAGTATTTATCTTTCTGGGAAACGTTTGTTTTAATCGTGCAATTGCGTAGGCGTCGAGTTACTGCAAAATCAAGTTCGAGATGCCCTGCCATACGCCCTGCCACACGCCCCGCGAGCAGCCCCCACACGGGCCTCCAATACGCCTTTTAACGCATTCCCAACGTATCCTACAACACGTTCTCCGACGTATATCTTCAACGCATTAAAGCCGGACAAGAAACGCTTGCGTATTTAGGTTAAGGATTCGGTCGAAAATAGTTATTTAGTCGGTCGGCTTTAAGTCGTACGAAATAAAGGTAAAATTGGCTTGGACGCGTCAGAAGTTAATCGGTTGCGGGCGGGTTAGCAGGAAGGAATGGCAATATGGCGTCCGCAACAAGCCTTGATACAATGCGTGCACTTATCCAGAAGCTGTAGATACGGTCGGCGAAAGAGAATACGATTGATTTGAATCCATATGACGTGTTGTGGTTGAATTATTTGCATTAGTTATTGGGAGGTGCCAAGAAGTGTCCCGCGAGCTTGTGTGGGACGTTAATTATATATATTTAAATATATATTAGGCTAAAATAAATATAATTTGAAAGGAAAAGTTGGAATGGTATTACAAAAAAGATGCAAAAAAAGTATAAATGCGAAAACGAATGCATATACCTGATTAAAAAAAGCGACGACGACGGCATTTCCCATACGACTTCGGATAAAACTTTCTAGGATTTCCTCAGCGCATACGTTTTATTTGCAAAAGTTTAATATATTAGCCTTATTTGCACTTAATCAATTAAATACATAAATTATTAACAAATTTTAGCGAATTTCTGTACCTATATAACAATTATACCTTAACGTTTATAAAGCATTTACATTTATACCAATATACCTATATATACATATTATTTATTATTTCCATTTACTATTATTACCCTTAAGTTATCTAATGCCATATTTAAGCATATTAATTAATATATCCCCAGTTATTATGTCGTTGTCCAAGAAACGTATTATATAAAGCAAAGGCGAAAGCTTTAAAAAATTAAATATTTCGGATTTTAAAAAGCTTATATAATCGGCTAATATATCTGTATAGGAAAAAAATAATATGGTATAATTCCTTAAAAAAATGCATAATAATAATTTTACCCCTTACCCCGTAAAAAAAATTACGCTTTAAATTCGTTTTAATCGGTTTATTCTTATATACCTAAAAGATATTAACTGTTAGCGTTTATGGAAAAATATTAACCCGTTACTATACTGGTTAATAAAATATTGAAATAACGAAATAACTGGATATTTATAATAAACTTTTATAATCGTTCAAGATAAAATATATTTACGTTCCGAAAATATTATTACCCTTATCCAAATAATCGCCTAAAACGTACCTTTAAAAATTATCGCCGTTATTTCAAAAGTTAAGCGAATAATTTTATATAGCAAATCCAGATTAATTTTTAGTAAGGCCCAGGAAGCGATTAATACCGGTAACCTGAAATATATATGGTTTATCGTCTAAACCAAAATTCCGATAAATAAAGGTTTAATAAAATATTAAATTAATATATTATATAACTAATTAAAACGTTTAATATTAATATTCGATACTTATATTACCGAAAATCGTACCCAGTTGCTATTCCAGCTGTACCGAAAAACGTAGGAAAAATTAAAACTTAATAATTTGCTTATCTATATAGTAATCGTTAAAATATTTACCTAAGCTAAATATTATACTTACGGACCGTAGGTTACCTGTATTTTTTATATTATTTGCTGCAATCTTATAAAATAAAGAAACAAAATTATAACCGATAAAATAGAATTTGGCGAATACCGAATAAAGAATAACATTACCGACATAATTAAAGGATTTCTAAGCTTAAAACTAAAAAAGGAAAACGTTAAAAAAAACGTAAAAAAATAACTTAAAAACCTTTCATTTCTATTAACTGAAAAAAATAACGATAAGCTAAACTTTAATTAATTTTCCCAATTATTTTATGGTAAACAACGTTAATTAAAGCAACGTCCTAATCAATTTTAGCTATCATCCCTACGACCATTTCCGATATTAATGCCCTTTCTCTTATTAATTTAAACTGGCCTATCGGTATTTAAAGTTATACGTCCTAATCTAATACTTACGAAACTATTATTCGAAATAAAATATAAGCCCCGACCGAAGGTTGGTAATTAACAAGCAATAGTAATGGTACAAGGTTAATATATTACGCCGTATAAGTAAGTAAAAGATATATTCGAAGATACCGGGCAAAAACCTAAACCATACTTCCCATAAGGATAGCCAGGTTGGGTTAGGTACAAGTTAATAATTAGTACGGAAAAACTAAAAAACAAGGTTCAGAAAAAGCAAGAAAGGGCCAAGCAGCGAAAAGATCTAGCTAAACGTCGAGGACGAAGTCCAAAGTTAAAAATAATAAAGGATAAGCCGCGCAAGCGCTAATCAAATTGATTAATGGGTTTCATATATAGTTTATAGCGTTAGAAATTTGTTGCGTTGTATTTCCATTTTTGTTTCTTAAAATGGATTAAGAAAAATCTTATCTCGGAAAAAAAAGGTTAAAATGGCGCAGGATGCCGGGCCAGGGAACATGGCTTAGCTGATCAATTAGTCAGCTTCATATATGTATTTCTAGGAGCTCTTTTCGCCGGGCGCAACCCCGAAACATGGTCGTCATCGTCTATTTATATTTTACTCTACAGACAGGTTCAACACTACCGAAATACAATTTGTTTTTGCCTTCATTACCGCTTCACTCGGTTATCCTATTGTGACACCGTCAACAAGAATGCTCTGATCAGGGCTGAGTCTCCCCGTCCCAATACAATAAACTAATAACGTATCTAGGATTTTTAACAAAAGTAATTATGAAATAATTTAAAAGACTGGCCCGATAGATTTCGACGTATACTAAATAAGCTACCAAGTTTTTTACTAACTAGAAGTACTTGATCATATTAAATTGGACATTTACGGCCGCCTAAAAGTTTTTACCTTCGATCTGCCATTACAAATACCGACCAGTAGCTGGACTACCGATAACGCTGATAAACATAGCCCCAAGCATTTATATTAATTAACGGATATTATTAACGATATTACGAAAAAGCTTAAGTACTTATTTTGATATATTTGAACGTAATATAATAGAAAACATTATTATTATTTCAAAACTTGGTAACGTTTTAAGTATTATCAAAATAAATGCGGCAAAATCGTAACGTTTTAATATTAATATATGGTCTAAGGACCCGATTAATAATACGTGGAACTGCTGGAATTGTTAAAACCGTTAATAAAAACCTAGCGAGAGAACTGCTACGAGGTATCGATATGTTAATTAAAACAAGGATAGCCGATACTAATCGTCGACAACCGATTGTCTATTTAACAATACCAAGGATTAAACTGGGCTTTGAAAGTACCTCGGTTACCTTTATTGATGGAAGTATATATCGAACCGGCTAAGATTTAGGAAGCAGTAAATTATCTATAACCGGTATTTCTGGTAGCAAAATATCCTAATTAAAGCTTATGCTACGGAATCTGTATTAAAAAATAAAGGTAAGGTTAAAAATCAATACATAATAATATATTAGGTTTTGTAATTTGCAAACGTTATTAAAATTGTATAAAGGTTTTAAATCCCGAATATTACTTAAGAATTTATCGATACGGCGGGTTGATAACTTGGAAAATATGGACGAGTTTGATACCGTTAAGATCCTACGACGATAATTAAAAATTTAGTTCAATTTATTAATGTTTGCCTCAACCTTAAGATCGACAAGCTTCTTGGTACCAGGATTTAAAAGCTTATTACCTGGTCCGGATTTTTTCTTAATGGGCGATTCTTTTATAATATAGACAAAATTACTTAAGTTTATATTCCCGCGAAAACCTTAAAAATTACGTAAATCTAATAATTAACGAAAATTTATAATAGTATTAATTAATGTAATAAGGATAATTATATATATATTTGGATATATATTGGATTTAAAGGAAAAATTAAAATGGTATTGCAGAAAAGTTATAAAAAAAAATATAAATGCGAAAACGAATGTAAATACCTAATTAAAGAAAGCGACGACGACAGCACTTTTCTATATAACTTTAGATGAAACTTTTTAGGATTTTTTCGGCGTATACGTTTTATCTGTAAAAATTTAGTACATTAACCATGGATATATTTAATTAATTGGACGTATAAATTACTGGCAAATTCTGGCGAATTTTTGTACTTATATAATAACTATACATTAACGCTTGCAAAGTACTTACATTTACATACATATATTATATATTATCCTTAATTATCATTATTATCCTTAAATTACCTAATATTATACCTAAATACATTAATTAATATATCCTTAATTATTATATCGTCGTCCAAAAAGCATATTGTATAAAATAAGGGCGAAAACTTTAAAAAGTCAAACATTTCGAATTTTAAAAAGCTTGTATAATCGGCCAATATACCTGTATAAGAAAAAAATAATATAATACAATTCCTTAAAAAGATATATAATAATAGCTTTACTCTTTATCCCGTAAAAGAAGTTACGCCTTAAATTCGTTTTAATCGGCTTATTTTTATATACCTAAAAGATATAAACGGTTAACGTTTATGGAAAAATATCAACCCGTTACTATACTTGTTAATAAAATAATAAAGTAACGAAATAATTAAATATTTATAATAAATCTTTATAATCGTTCAAAACAAAATTTATTTACGTTCCGAAAATATTACTGCTTTTATCCAAATAATCGCCTAGGACGTACCTTTAAGAATTATCGCCGTTATTTTAAAAGCTGGACGAATAATTTATATAGCAAATCCAAACTAAGACTTAGTAAAACTAAAAGGACGATTAATACCGATAATTCGAAATATGTATAATTTATCGCTTAAACCAAATTCCCGACAGATAAAGGTTTAATAAAGTACTAGATTAATATATTATACGACCGATTAAAACGTTTAATGCTAATATTCGATATATATGCTACCGAAAATCGTACCTAGTTATTACTTTAGTTATACCGAAAAGCATGGGAAAAATTAAAACTTAATAATCCGCTTACCCGTATAATAATCGTTAAAATATTTGCCTAAACTAAACATTATACTTGCGGACTGTAAGTTGCTTATATTTTTTATATTATTTACCGACCTTATAAAATAAAGAAATAAAATTATAACCGATAGGATAGGATTTAGCGAGTATCGAATAGAAAATAGTATTACCGACATAATTAAAGTATTCCTAGGCCTAAAACCAAAAAAGGAAAACGTTAAAAAAAACGTAAAAGAATAACATAAAAACCTTTCGTTTCTATTAGTTAAGGAAAATAACGATAAATCAAACTTTAATTAATCTGTCCGACCATTTTATAGTAAACGATATTAACTAAAGTAACGCCTTAATTAATTTTAGTTATTATCCGCATAACTATTTCCGATATTAATACTTTTTCCCTTATTAACTTAAACTAACTTATCGGTATTTAAAGCTATGCGTCTTAATTTAACATTTACGAAATTATTATTTAAAATAAAGTATAAGCTCCGACCGAAGATTGGTGATTAGCGAGTAATGGCAATAGTACAAGGTTAATATATTACGCCGTATAAGTAGAAAAAAGATATATTCGAAAATACCGGGTATAAACCTAAACCATATTTCCTATAAAAATAACGAGGTTAAGCTAAGTACAAGTTAATAATCAGTACGGAAAAACCAAAAGATAAGGCTTAAAAGGAGCAGAAAAGAGCTAAGCAACGAAAGAATCTGGCTAAACGTCGAAAACGAAGTTTTAAGTTAAAGATAATAAAAGATAAGCCGCGTAAGCGTTAATCGGATTAATTAATAGGTTTTATGTATAATTTATAGCGTTAAAAGTTTATTGCGTTATATTTCTATTTTTGTTTCTTAAGATAAATTAAGAATAATCTTATTTCGAAAAAAGAAGATTAAAATAATGCAGGGTGCCGGGCCAGAAAATATGGCTTAGCTGATTAATTAGTTAGCTCTATATGTGTATTTTTAGGAGTTCTTTTTGCCGGGCGTAACCCCGAGATATGTTCGTTATCGTCCATTTATTACATATAGTCAATCTAAAGTCTAGCCCAATACCGACCTAAATATAGTGTTTTCGTTTGCCTTCATTACCGCTACATTCGGTTACTTTATCGTGACACGCTTATTAAGGATGCTCTGGTTAGAACTGAGTCTCCCCGTCCCAATTCAATACTTAAAACGTAACCAAATTTTGGAATAAAAATAATGTTATATATTACGTTATATTTAAGCATATCGAAGTAAATACTTGGTCTTTTCCGTAATATCGTTAATAAAATCCGTTAATCAGTATAAATGCTTGGAGTTATGTCCATTAATATCGTCGGTAGTCCAGTTATTAATCGGTACTTACGATAATAAATCGAAGGTAAAGATTTTTGGTCGGCTGCAAATGCCTAATCTAATATAATCAGGTACTTCCAGTTAATAGAAAACTTGGTGGCGCATTTAGTATATGTTGAAGCTTATCGAGCTAATCTTTTAGGTTATTTTATAGCTGCTTTTGCTAAAGATTCTAAATACGTTACTAATTTATTTATTCAGGTATTCGGTATACCTAATTTGGTACCTTATAAACTTTGTAAAAAACGACATATAATATCGGAATATCCTGATCAGTACAGAATATACCTATTTTTCGGATATTGGTCGATTCCTAACTTTTTTAACGGGGCTTATAATAACTGTATCGGATTTATCGAAAAATATAACTGTACTTTTCGGAACGAACGATTTAAGTCATTTAAGGCTAACTTTTTACGATTATTACGAATCAAAAAAGGTATTCGCGCAAAAGCTTGTCCCATTATTAAAATATTCGATAAAAATTAACTTCGAAGTAAAATAGAAAAGCATATCACTAATCTCCGGTTCCGGGCGAATATAGCCGGACGTACTAATTATAAGTAAAACATAGTAGTTATCGTATAAGATATCGGTAAGCGGAACAATAGAGAAATTTAAAGGGCTTAAAGAAATTCAAAAAAAAACCATTATACTTTAATTTTTCGCAATTAACTACGTTAATCTCCTTTATTTTCCTAACCGTATCGTTTTTATCGTATCGTTATCGTCCATAACTGTATAACCCTTAAGTCGGCTACTAGGTATCTATATTTCAATATTTGTCCTTATTAATTTTAAAGCTTTAAGTTGCTAATTTTTAGGTAATTCGATATTCGCAATATTCAAAGTATTTAATATTGTATCGTTAGGCTAATTAAAAAGTGGTTTCGTTTAGTCGTTTTCTTATAGGTTAATCGGCTCCTATTACTCTTTTTTATCTTTTACAAATTGCTTTAATTTATTAATAAGAAAAGTACCTTACAATTTTGTTCTATTAATTTCTTTTAAACAATAAGTACTTAAACCAATAATTTTATTAATTAAATACGGTCTAATTTAACGGTACTTTAACTTTATATCCTTAAACATATCTATATATCGTAACGTATTATATAATAATACCAAGTCGTCTATTTTCAAAACTTTATCTCTTATCTTATTTTTATCCTTTTTATTTGCTAATTTAATAATTTTGCGACGTTAATCAGCGATCACTTTAATAACGTTAGCTACGTTTTTGACTTTCTTTTTTAGGAACTTAATTCTTTACGTAATTAAATGTTCTTTTCGGAATATTCGGGTCTTAAGTTATAATTCTTTATATCCATAAAACTATTTCGATCGATAAAAACGCTTTTTGTCCATAAAATAACTTGTAAGGGTTAAGGTTATAACTTTTTATAATGGTATTGTCGGCGAAGACCATCTTAGGCAAAAGTTTAATCTATTTTTTACCAATCCCATTTGTCGCTTTTATTAAGGCTTTAGCAATCGAGATATATCTTTTTTTAACTAGGCCTTATCGCTAGATTGCATACGCGGTACCAACTTTCTTTTTGATTCTTAATGCGTTATAGGCTTTAATAACTTCGCCTTTATTCTTTAAATTTCCGTTAATCTTAATTTTAATCGGAATATTGTATCGATAAAAAACGTATTCGTCTAAAAACTTTTTGATCGTTATTAACGTAATTAATTGTAAGGCTTTAACTTTTAGATAATCGGATAATTCGTATCTAGCTTCGATAATAGCTTTACAATTATCGTTATTAGGCATAAATTAAACATCGATCACTTAAATAATAACTATATTAATCGGCTGCGAAAATTTATAACCTTTTTTAAAGCGTCGATCGGCTTTTTTTAGCATTTAATATACGTAAGTATTATTTCCCGAACATGGCCAAACATGTTTCGCCAATAATATAAAGCTGCTATACGACGATAGGTCGAATTTCGCCCTTTATGGCCATAATCCTTATAACATTACTTAATTACCGTAAGTCGCTTTTGTTCGATATTAACTATTCGCCCGCTGCCGTACTTTTTATTTACCTTACGCCAAAAAATACCATCCTAAACAAAGTAATTTAATGCCTCGGCTTTAAAAACATTTTTTTTTCCTTTTTAAAATATTACTAAACCGATTAAAGAGATTCAATATCGTTAAAAACCTGGTATACTTTTACAATTCCTTAAACCAATTCCCAATAAAAGGTTCTTATCGCCGATCCGTATTAATAAGTATAAAAGTTATGTTAATCAAAATAAGATTAAGCCGAATAATATTAAGCTAGATATTAATAAAATTATCAATTTCTTTTTCCTATTAATCGTTTAATGCATTAAAAGTCTTAGGTAAATTTTTGGATAAATTATCCATAATTATGTTTTTCTTACCGGGAATATATTTAATTTCGAAATCGAATATTTTTATTTAAACAACTTAATAAATTATTATAGCATTTAATAAAGAACTTAAAAAGTTATTAATTTAAGCTATTAATACCTTAACGTTAATCTTTAATATAAATCGGACTTTATAAATATGGTTCCGGAATTTCCTTAAAATCTTAAAAATTATTTAATATTTTAATTTATTAACGTCGTAATTTAGTTTAATAATTTTTCAAGTACTATTTTCAAAACGCGCGGGATATTTAATTTTATTAATTAATTAACCGAAAATATTTTTAAATTTTTCTTTATTCGCGTTTATTCTTATAATAATTTTTCTGGCTCTAAGGCTATAATCTAAGATAAATAAAGTCGGGGCAGTCGTAATTACTTTTTTAACGTTTTCTATTATTCGATTTTAATCGGGGCCTTAAACAAAAGGTTAATTTTTCTGGAATAAACGTATAAAAAATTCCGTTTTAATAGTAAAATACGCAATAAATATGCAGTAATAAACAATAATACCTAGGAAAGCTTTAACCTCCGAAACGTTTTTATATAGCTGGATCTTTAAAATTTTTTTTACCTTAACTGTATCTAATCGCCGTTTATTCGTTCTGTAAATAAATCCGACTATAACGATTATTTCTTAATATTATTAAAACTTTTTCATACTAATCGTTACACTAGCAAGCTTGCAATTAAAAAAGGTTTTGTTTATGTTTATAATATACTTATAAACAAATCGCCGAATTCCTGGAAAAATTTTCTTATCTTTATATCTTATCTTTAAGCCTTTAACTTTAACGTTATCGACAAATAATCGGGCTATATCGGCTATCAAATCGTTTAAAATTTTCTTAATAATATAATAAAAATAAACTATAAAGTTAGTAAATTCCATAAGCATAATAATATATTTAAAAAGTTCTAACGGTATAGCGAAAATGGTAAGAATTTTGCTAACTAAAACCAAAGTAACTTAATCGTAACCTGCAAAAAAGTTTACCAAAGTAACTAAAAAGCACATAACAAAATCCGCGGAAAATTCGTCGCAATTTTCCGGCATAAAGGCATCTCGCAAAATAACAGCATTTAATTTGGTCGCAAAATTAATCAGTCGAAAACTATTATCCTTTTTTTCGACTAGGAACCAGGCATTTCTATATACTATATAAAACTGTTCGAAAGTACTTCGCTAAATTCGTATTCGCAATATTTCGATTAACTTATCCTTTGGACTTGCCGGTACTATTATACCCTTAACTTGCCATACCTTATAAAGGATCGTTCGAATCTTATAATTTAGTACAATATTTAATTTAATTCTGCCATACTTTTTCCAATCCTAAATTAAGGCAACTTTTCTGCGAAAAAGCATTTCCCTAAAAAAGGCTTTTTTTAAATAGGTAAACTTATTTTTTAACTAATTAAAAATAACGTCGGCGCGTTTTTCAGTAAATCGGGTTCCTTAAAGCATAGTAATAAATCTAGGAAATAAAGCGGCCAAAGGTATACCACGTTTATCGGCCTTTTCTTCGTCCTAATTAATAACTTGCTAAACTTTCGCAAATTCCTTAACCTTTCAATTCGGATTTTTAAGGGGTATTAATTTATTAAAGGGTACATCGTCGATAGGGATTACTTTTTTTTACTTAGGTTTATATATCGTATTAATTAAAACGGTCCGATTATTATTAATCTTTTATTATATCTCGTTTTACAGTATTTTATATAAGGCATCTACAAATTCCTCGTTACTAAACTGGTTTAAAATCTTATTTTCGGATTCCAGCTTGTCGCTAATAGTTTCCTAAATAGTTTTCGGATCCTAATCGATATAGGTATTATTAATTGAAAAGATATAAGGGCTTATAATATATTTATTTATCTTTTTGCTTATAGGTCTGCTTTCGCTAGTAAAACGGCTTACTGTTTTACCGGCTGCTTTTTTTTAGGTTCGTTATTAATACGGATATTGCGCGTAATTTTTCTAATAGGGACTAAAAGAATAATAATCTTTAACGAGCCAAACTTTAAAATTCCTTTCATTACGTCCAGGTTTATATTTAACGTTATCTTTGATTTGGCTATAAAATTAAATCCTAATATTAATGGTTACGCAGCGTAATAATTATTAATAACAAACAAAGGAATAATAATTAATCGGCCAGCTAACTAACCAGGCGTTTCGATAATGCCCTCGAACGAAGTTTTTTTTTGAAAGTTAAAGCCTATAAACGATACGCAGGTTTGTCGCATAATTAATTTATGTCGCTTAATGTACGACGCGATTATAACGCTAAATTCGGCTCCAGTATCGATAACTTTATTAATTAGGTTTTTGCCATTTTTATAGCTTATTTTAATTGCCAATCTAAATAACGGGGTAATGTATTTAGCTGGATTGTATTACTGGACCGATAAAACTTTGGCTTTTTTTTAGCTTTTTACCTTGTAACTAATATCTATAGTAAAAATCTTAAAGGGTTTTTTTACTTTTAAGGCTTTTAATTCTTGTATTTTAGCTTCGGTTATTTTAATCGTTTTTTTGTTTCTGCGATCAAGTACTTTCAAAGTCTTAACGGCTATGAAATTTTTAAAAACCTTTCCGAAATTTGGGCAAACCTCGATCAATTCGGACCAAGTAATTTTAAACTTCTTTTTGGAATTTTCCCGGATTTTCTTCTTTTAAAGTTTAATTACATACTTATCGATTAGGCCTTTATAAGTAAAGGTATTATCCGTTTAAGTAATATTATTTGTTTAAAGGGTTTTAACTTTTATCTGGAAAATATTATTTATTTAAGCGCCGATTTTTATATTGTAAAACGAAGGTCTTTTGTACATTAAGTTATTTTCGTTAGTTTCGTACTTAACTTCGGTTTTTTTTATGCCTTTAAATTTATTTTCTTTATTTTTAAATCGCTTAATTATTATGACGCTAGTAAATACGGTTAGTTAATTAAAGTTATCGATTTTTAGGGCTCGGATTTTCTCCAAATAACGGATACCTTTGCTTTCGACGGGGTTACTTTATAACTATTTACGTAAAGGTGTTTTTTTATAAAACGGTTTTTCTTTATAGACGACGAATAGGTTATATTAATTTGGGTTACTTTATTTTAATCAATATCGAACTTTTGTCGATTTGGCTTTAAGATCGTAATATGCTTTTAAAGTTTAACTAAATTATTAATATCCGGGTCGGAGTTAATTAATTAATTATTTACGTCCCGGAAGATGTCGTTTCGCCGATTAAAATATCGCATTGTTTTCTTAAATCGGATAGGGAAAATCAATAAATTATGGATTTATTTTAAGATTTTTTTTTTAAATTAAAATTTACTATTCGATTGCTTAACTTTTTAAAACTTAAAGAAACTGAATTATGCCTAATATAACCCTTTCCTTTATAGTTCCAAGGAAAATAATATATTCGTCGTCGGCGAGTAAAACCAGTTTTATACTTTCTATATTAACAAATAAACGGTATTTTTATATATTATATCTAAGCTTTTAATAAAATTAATAAATACCTTAATTAAAGTTACTAAAACGTCTATTATAACCTTAATAATTACCTCGATAACTTTTTCGATCTCGGTAACCACTTTATTTACGGTCGGAACCTAATCGACTAAACTTATCCAGCTGGAAATTAACTGCATTGATCGACGGGTCGGTACCATAGTTATATACCCAAGATGCTTCCTATCCTAACGGAACGTAATACTATAATATCCGGGCTACCTTTTTATTGCGCATTTTTTCTTTAAAAGCCTTTAGGTTTTAAATTTGTCGGACCTATGCGATCTTTAAGTCCTACAGCGTATTCGTAATCTTTAATACCTAATCAATATGGTTAAACGCTTTTTGTCGTAGTTAAGGGTTCCCTGGTCGTTATTGCTTAAGTTACTAAATCGGGTAAAACCGCTTCTCGTTTTCTTAATTAATATCGAAGCGGATACCTCCTTATTATCGCCCACGTCCTTCATATCTAAGAAATCTTACCTTATTTAAGGCCCAGTCTTTAATCAATATCGAAATATTGTCGTAATTAATTGCGTACAAATCTTCCAGCTTTATAAACGAATTATTAAAAATTCTTTCGAAATAATTAACAGATAACTCTTCCAGTAAGCTTTTAATATACTCGTCCTTAGTAACTGTTTTGCCTTTCTGCTTAGCTTTTTCCAGGATATTTCTTATCCTAATAGCATGCTTTAAATAATACTTATAAATATAATCAAAAATACCGCGTTAAATTCGCTTCGTTAAAATCCTTAATCGATCCTTGGCGGTTCGAATCTGCTTTAGACCTTACAGCTTAAAAATCTTTAAAATATATTTAAACGTTTCGTCCTATTAAGTTATTCTATCAAATACAGCTTTAACCCGGTCTTTTATAAAGAGACTGTCGGTTTAGTAAGGTAACTCGATAATTATCTTAAACTTCTAAAACTTATATTTCGTAAACAGTTTATTAATCCCTTTAAGTTAGTCGGTAACTTTAATTCCTAAAAAACGAAAATCCGAAAAAGCCGATAAATTTGGAAGGATTATAAAAAATGAAAGCTTATTTATAATATTTACAAAAAAACCGTAATTAGATTAATTAATAAATCTAAAGAATGTAACGTTCAGTATAACTACTTCCAGTCCTATAGATAACTTTGAAAGCTTCTGGGCTGATATGATTTCTCGTTCTTACGATATATTGATAACGATTCTAAGATTTACTTGGGCAGTCGTATTCTTAGCTAGCTTCAAAGATTTAATCGGATTATTACCATTCCGGGGTTTAGCTTTATTAGGCTTACTGTCCTAAAGGTTATCCGTTGATCGGTATTAGACGGTCGTATTTAAAGTAAGGTTTTAATTTTTCGTAAAGTTAGAGAAATTCGGTACTGGTAATAATCCGTATTATATTTGGACCTAAATAATAATTTTACAAAGCTTCGATAGGTTTTTAGAAAACCTGCTAAAACTTATTTTAAATTAATTAATGCTGCCAGTTTTTAAATTACTTAGGTTCTGAAATGCTGCTTTAACGGGAGTATATCTAGGCATAAGGTAAATAACTGTCCGTAATACTTGTTTTAGGTATACTCTCTTTTTTTTCGAACTTAAGAAATAAGTAACTTTTTTTTATTATCCGTTTAAATAGCCTTATACTAATTAATACTGCGTCGTTAATTATTTAACCGTATCTTTTTTAATTTGTTAATTAATATCTTTATGGTTAACCTAAGCGCTATAACATTTAAACTTAATAAAAAAAATTATAAATGATACCGCCTAATAATAACCAAATAAGATATTATCCGATTAACGTTAGGAAGATTTAGAATATATTATGTAACGTTTTTCTTTAATTTCTGTATCGTATTAAAGGATATTATTTCTTTTTTCGGTACTTTCCTTTCGTATGCAAAATAAATAGCTTTATAGTTTTATTTCTTTTTTTGTTCGTATTTGCTGTTTTATTTATATCGTTAATCTTGTCGTCGTTATACTTATTTTGATTAATCCAAATCCTAATAACCACGTCGCCAGCGACATAATCTTAACTTTTTCAGCTCTTGTTAATTAAATTTTATAATTTATCTTACTACGTAATTTTTTTATTAATGTATATGGTATCCTAAATTGCGTAATTAGTTTAGAACTTAGGTAATTAATTTATGCTTTAAAACTGGCTGCCTATACGCGTTCGTATTTCTTTGCCGTCGTCCGAATAAAACTATTTTCGTATTAAGGCCTTAATTTAACAGCTTTTTTTATTAATCGTGTAAAAGGTTACGTCGTTATTATAATCGCGGTTGTTAATTATATGCCGTTTAAGTTATCGTAGTCGTAACTATAGTCGTAATCGTATCGTAATGCATTTGATTAAAATCTTATCCCTTCCGTTTTTTTAACTTGTTAATCGAAAATCGAGGTCTGTCGGCATCTAACAAAAGCTAATATCCTTTTCTTGGTAGCTATTTAAATTGAGATGGGGATACTTAGCTCCGATCAAAGCATTTTTGGAAACGTTGTCATAATTAAATAGCCGAGTAAAGCCGTAATAAAGGTAACGCAACTATATTAATAGTATTAAACCAGACTGTAAAATAGATATGAATGCGAAAGGTCGTAAGTAGCTGATGAACAGGTTTCCGGGGTTGCGCCCGGCGAAAAGAGCTCCTAGAAATACACATGTGGGATAACTAATTGATCATCTAAGCCAAGCTCCCTAGCCCGGCGCCCTGCACTATTTCAATATCTTGCTCTCGATTTTTAAAGTAAATGTTCTAGATAAAACCTAAGTATTTATCGGTAGCAAACATAATGTATTTGTATCTTTTAAGGTTTTTTTTCGAAGTTTATAAAATCGATAGCGATTTTTTGTCCTGCTCAGAAAGCTTCTTTTTTCGGCTCGTAACGTATTAACCTTTTAGCTTTCGCTTTGCTACATGCTTAACATTCGATTGTTATAGGACCCTTTAAGCGGATCCCTTTTGTATAAGATTGTAACTAGACGATTACTTCGGGCTCTAGATGTCTTAGTTTTAGGTGCCAAATCGTACCGTTACCAATTCGTAATAGTTTTACTGTATATAAGTTAACGTTTCGTCTGTAAGCTGCTAGGGTTGCATAAGTAACTGTTGTGTTAATATCTTTAATAACGAATTAATTAAACTTGTTTATCAACGTATCAATTACTTAATTGTACTTATTTCGAATAAAGTTGTTAGTTTTTTTATTATTTTACTAATACCCCTTTTTCCGGAGTTACCGGAAAGACATCAGGTTATATGCAAAGCTTTCGCAGTAGGTTACGTCGTATAAACGTAACGCTTTCGTACCGTTAGGGATTCGAAGTACTACATTAACCTTTCCGTACCCCTTAATCGGTACGAAGTTGTTATCTGCGTATATCCCGTTGCCTGGTACGGTTGGCCTAAAGTTTAAAAACCTGCTAATAAGATTAAAAATATGTATCGTAAACCTTAAGTCCAGAATAGATAAATTTCTTAAGGGGTAAAACGCGACGTTTATCGTATTGCGTTAATTAAAAATCAAAAAGTACGTTAGGATTCGCTTTATTTCCTGTAGGAGTTAATCGGTTTTTTAAATAATTAACTTATCTATAGATTTTGATAAACGTTTAAATTTTTTTTTCCAGAGATTGATCGGAAGCAATTCGACATTAAATATATATAACTATTTTGTCGTTAAAGCGGAACCTTTTTAGGGCTTTGCTGGGAAATGCATAAAAGCATTGGGGTAAGGTATAGTAAGTACCTAAGCAAGCCTTGTAATGAAAACTTTACGTATTAGATTTTTATCGCTTCTTTTTACTTCCGTTTCGGTCTGTTTAAGATCCTTTACGGCTGCCACGTTTCAACCTATGCCCTGGGGCCCTTTTTTGCGGTAAAGGGTTAATATTTTTAATATTTTCTTAATTAGGATCGCTTTAATTAAAGGGAGTTGTTAAAACTTTTTAGAAAGTCGGAAATGTTGCCTTAATATTTTGTAATGTAAATGGGGAATAGGTTAACGTTTAATGGTCTAAAAGGTTAGCAGTTATCTTTTAGTAACTGATCGTACCATTATCGATTTTGGCTTTTTTTATTATTTAGAAAGTAATCGTCTAATTTTTCATGATTGGAGCCAAAGCTATATACAAATCGTTAACCCATATAATCGTTATTTTCGTTTCTGGGACGTTATAACGTTATCTCTGGGCCATTATTTCCTTCTATTTTACGCTTCATTCGTTTAGTTTCTTTGTTAACTTCGAAGTTTGCTTTAACTTTTTACGGTATTTTCGTTAGATATTGTTCATAAGCCTGTTGTTATATACCTTACCAGATTCGGCTAAAATGGCGTACCATTTCCTTAGGTTCTTTCCTAAAAGGAGATTCGTTTTTTTAATCGCTGAAAATACTAACTTTAGGATTTATTTCGTAAGGTCGTTAATTTTCTTGCAAAAGTTCTCGTACTTTCGATCTTCGTAGATATATGTCGCGAAGGCTTGGGTATAAGCTTATCAGCTTTCTGTCGTTATCTTAAACGTATTTGTTAAGTAACCCGTATAATCGACTTTTTCAGCTTATATGGTTCCTTCGGAAAAGGAATTAGCTATTCGTATCGTTATCTGACGAACTAGTTCCTTCGGATAGGAGCTTATATTAGGTTTTGTAGATTCGATAAGCCATGCATTATTTTGATTAGGGTCGATATAACGCCAAATACTAAGCGCGTACGCTTTTAATTGAAATTCGCCTTTAAAGCGATCCCAGTCCTTAGGTCCCTTGTAAATAACGGAGGACGTCGACGGTACGGTCGCCATTGTAGATAATGGGGTATATAGGTAATTCCATTGATGTTCAGCTTATATCGTCTCAGTAGCAGCTGATCAATTAATAATAACGTGATTTAAGCGAATAAGACTTTTAATTGTCAGATATAAAGGACATCAATTATGTTGTATTAGATAACTAGCTGCAGATGTCAGCTAGCAAGGGGTGCGCTAGCACCCATTGTGATAAGATTCCCTCTGATCGGAACATATATATTCCGGGGCTAGACTACTTCAAAAATCAAGACGCGTTACGAAAATGTATGCATCTAGCTAATTAATACAACACAACTGATGTCCTCTATATCTAACAATTAAAAGTCTTATTCGCTCAATTCGAGTTATCTATTATTTAATCAGCTATTGCTAAAACGATATAAGCTGCATATCAATAGCAATTATCTGTATACTTATTAGTTACAATGGCGACCGCACCGACGACGTCCGCAGTTATTTATACCGGTCCTAAAGATTAGGACAAATTTAAGGACGAATTCAAGATTAAAACCAAAGGATATAACCTATAGGATTATATTAATCTTAATCAAAACGTTCCATAGCTTGTAAAACCTATAGTACCCGTTATTACCTCCTATCTAAAGAAATTAGTTCGCTAGATAACGACGCAAATAACTAGTACTTTTTTCGAAAGAACTTTATAAGTCGAAAAAGTCGATTATACGAGCTATCCGATAAATGCTTTCGATATAACGACTGAAAGCAGATAAACTTATAATCAAAACTTTGCGACCTATACTTACTTAAACCGAAAATATAAAACATTTCGAAAGAATTCCAATAGCTTATAAAATGGGTTTTTAACAGCGTTTCTTTATCGATTAAGCAAACCTGCTTAAATCTAGATAACGCCTTTAAGGGCTGGTACGCTAAATTGCAACAATCCGGAAAAGTTTACGACAGCCGATTGCTTATAAATACCAAACGCGAATACGAAAAACGATTAAAGCAAGCCCCGAAAGCCGCTAAAGGATTTGATAAATAGATAACGAAATGGTAGAAAATTATAGCTTAAAGCCAACGTTACAAGGTTCCCGAAATAACCATGCCAATTATCTGGACGAATTAATTATGTACAGCAATAGTACCGATCATACCCAGTTAGTCGAATTCATTCATATTTCTTAAGCGGGATAATATCGAAAAAGGAACGATTAATTACCTAAAGGTTAAGGCTAATCTTTTAAACTATTAGATCATAACGAATTTATAACAGTCAGCAAAAAACGTTAAAGTAACGTTTCCGACCTTCCATAAATCTCCAGCAAACCCCTTTAATTAGGACGATTCTAATTAAAAAAAGACCAAGAATATTAACAATCAGCTACGTAATGAGACCTTTAGGAAAGGGCCGAAACGAAGCAATCGTAAAAGTTCCCAAGCAAACCGAAACAGCAGCAGTAATAAGCGAAAGCGCTAAAAATCAGACGTATAAAAGATTCGGTGCAAAACGTATTTAAACTCTGCGCATACGTTATCCCAATGTTATTACGTATTCCTTAACAAAGCTTTAGCAAAATTTAAATCTAATAAAGAAGTTTTAGTATTAGTTTAGGACCGAATTACTTCCGATTAATTCTTAAAGGAAAAGATCGACCGTTTGTTGAAAACTATAAAAAAACTAATTATTTAAAAAATAAATTAACTTTTAAAAAAAGTAAGACGAATTTTGGCGTACTTTTTAATTTCGGATTAACGTAATGCGATAAACGTTACGTTTTATCCTTTCAAAGATTCGGCCATTCTGGACTTAAGGTTTACGATATATATTTTTAACCTAATTAATAGGTTCTTAAATTATAAGATAACGATCCAAGGCGACGACATGTACGTAAGGAACAGCTTCGTCTCGATTCAAGGATACGGAAAAGTGGATATATTACTTTAAAGCCCTAAGGGCTTTAAAGCGTTACGTTTGTACGACGTAACCTATTGTAAAAACTTTACATGCAACTTGGTATTTTTTAAGTAATTCCGAAAGAAAAGATATTAATGGGATAACCGGAAAACCAACAACTTTATTCGAAATAAGTATAATTAGGTAATTGTTACGTTAATAAACAAATTTAGTTAGTTTATCATCAAAAATATTAACGTAACAGCTACTTATACAGCCTTTGCATTTTATAAATAAACCGTTAATTTATATATAGCGAAATTATTACGAATCGGTAAAGGTACGATATAGCACCTAACACTAAGATATTTAGGGCCCGAAATAATCGCTTAGCTATAGTTTTATATAAAAGAAATCCGTTTAAAGGATTTTATAACAGTTAAATACCAAGTATATAGCAAAGCGAAAGCTAAAAGGCAAATACGCTGCGAACCGAAAAAGGAATTTTCCGATCAAGATAGCAAATTGCTATCGATTTTATAAATTTCGAAAAAAACCCTGAAAGATATAAATATGTTATATTTGCGACCAACAGGTATTTAGGATATATTTAGGATATTTACCAAAAGAATCGAAAGTAAAATATATTAATTACAGCGTTCCGATATTTCCTAAAGGTTCTAAAAAATCAGGAAAAGATTTTTTCCTAAGTGTTCGAATACACTAACGAAATTTTGAAAAATTACTAGTTTCGAAATATGTTTTAATTGCCTTTTTTTAGTATTAAACTTAAGCTTTTAGTACCGCATATTTAGGTTTAAAACGGGAATGCAAAGCGTTTAAAGGATGTAATTAAGAAAAAAGCGATTACGATGCGAAATAGCGTTAAATTACCTTCGTTTCTACTCGTATATATCTTTAAAGCAGTAGTATATTTGTATAATCGTACCTTTAAATACGTATTTTTTTGGCGAAGCCTATATAAGGTTTACTATATTTACCTGGCATATAAGGACGGCGTTACAGCATTTGATCGAAAGATTTAGTAGGCCTACCTGCAAGTATACGGCTGTATGGCCTATGTTATAACAGTTACCGTTATAAAAAAAGAACAGAAACTTTAAAAGCTAAACCTTAAAACATAAATTGGGTTTTTTGTCGGTTACCGATTTACGAATATTTACGAGATTTGGAACTTACTGATTAATAAGATTATTACCATTCGAAATGTATTGTTTAACGAAAAGGCTATTTTTTTAAGTAATATTAAAAACTTAAAAAACGACCTTTTGTATATTATAGAAAAAAAGCTACAAAAGTTATTACGATAGGTAGAATTACCTGATTAAGGCTTAGGGCATTTAAATATACAAATACAAAAAGAAAACGAAAACTTAAGCGGAATAATTCAGTTACCCGTTGGACAAAAGGGGTAATTCTAAAATGGAATAAACGTACAAAACGTACGGAATAGGGAAAAATAAGCCTGTTCGCATATGATTAATTACCTTTATACGACCGTTATGTTCGAATTATTTCCTTTTTTTAGTTTATTACCTTTATTAACGTTTACTTTAATAACTATTACGATTAATACGCCAACGGAAATAATAAAGATAACTTTAAGTTTTTGTCGTTTTGTTTAATTTAAAGTAACGGTAAAAGACGAAGGTATTTTACGAGTTGTAAATATAAATTTCCCATACGTTCCGCGTCGAAAAGATAATTATCGGTACGATTATAAAATATAAAAAACCGCGTTTAACGTAAAACGGTTAGTTTATTTTATTAGTACAATCGATAATCGGCCGATAAGTTACAGAAGTTAAAGGAAGTTAATTACCCGAAATACGCGTTATTTTAATTAGAAAAGTTTCGATACGAAAATATATAAAATCCTTAAATCGCGAAACCGGGTATATAAGCGCGATTTACCGTTACCGTTACAAAATTATAAAAAGCTAAATATATATCTGTTAAAAAAGTTATTTCGTAAGGCCGAAAAGGCTTACTTATAAAGTTATAAAGAAATGTAATCCTGGGAAGTTGTTAAACAGTTTTCTGCTTAAGGGAAATAAGTTTTAAGGTATATATAAATATATATTTATAAATTCGATAAATATAGTTAGTTGTATAAATGCAAAGTACGTTTCGTTATACGGGGTAATTAATGACTGAAAAACGTTTATAATAATATATACATATCTATTTTAATTAAAAGGTTATTTAAAACCTTAATCGTTATTATAGCTAAATTCGATTTAAAGTTAAAGCAGTATAACGTTATTAACGTTTTCGTTAACGTTTAACTACCTTATGAAATATATATAAAAACATCTTTAAAATATCCGTATCGTAATAAGATTTTTTTAATTAAAAAGGTATTATATAGATTAAAGGAATTATTATTGCGTTAATAGAAAGAATTTATTAAAACGCTTAAAAATTTAGAACTTAATTCCGTTTTTTATGAATTTTATTGTTTTATTCGTTAAGGGGTACTTATTTTTTTCTTTGCAAACGGTATTATTACGGCGTACTGTAAAAAAGATTAAGACCTCGTCGATCAAGTAATTTAATAAATAAGAAAACGATATATCTTTATAAAGAGCGAAAACTTATAATGGTTTTTAGAAATCCAAGTAATTAAAAATAAAGCTAAAAGAAAAATTTGGGTTTTTAAATTTAATTTTATAAATAAGTTAATTAACTTAATTTTAAAAAAAAGTTTAAATAACTTTTTAAATACGTTAATAACGAACGTCAAGTTATTGCCGAATTTTAATTTGGTTTATCTAAGATTTATTAACAGATATTAAAAAAAAATCGGTTTTATTTTATATATGGCAGTTAATACGCGATCCGATATAGTTTTTGCGATATTCCGATTTACCCGATTTAACCTGAACCTTAACAACGCGTATTACAAAACTGCCGATCAAATTATATTATACTTAATCGGGATTAAAATATTAGCGTTATAATTCGGGGAAAAAAATTCGTTAAATACTTAAAACGACGTTTCTTTTACGGATAATACGATTAATCGAAAAAACTTTTAAACTTACATTATAAATTTTTTTTTTTTTATAAGTTTTAAAAAAGCTTTATTTTACTTTCGATTAATTAAAAATTAAAAATTACTTTAAATATAAAACCGTTAAATATATAATATATTAATTAATAAATTATATAATTTATTAATACCGATATCGTTTTATTATAAACGAAATTATAATATAACGTCCCACACAAGCACGCGCAACACTTTTTGGCACTCCGCAGCAACAAATTCAAATAACTCAACAATAATACATCGCATTAATTCAAATCAATCGGATTCTTCTTGGCTAAATATATCTATAACTTCTTCACAAGTACGCGCATTATGTCCGAGCTTGCCGCAAACGCCATACTTCCGTTCCTTGGTCTTAACCCTCTTGCGACAACCCCCTCCAGCTACTGTTAGCTGCATTTTTTTACCACCTCCTTCTTTTTGGGCCAAAAAAGCTTATCCCTTTTATATAATAAATGTTCCTCCTTTTTAAAAACGTTTGTTTTTGGTCCTACGACGTTTGCTTAAAATGTAATTCGTTTTGCGCAATTGGACGTTTTCTTCCCGGAAAAAAGTAGCTTTATGCAACAGCAACATATAACCTTTTGTTACAAAATTAACCGATTAAAATATTCTTGTTAGCGAACCACCCTAATAATTTCTAATTTTCCTTTGCAAGTATCGTCCTTATTTTATTGCTTTACGGATATTTTTAGGGGTTTTTGCGAGGGGTAAAATAAAACCGGCGGAGGTTAACGGGAAGACGGTCGGCGTAGGCACAACTAGAAAAACCTCCAATTCGGAAAGAACGTTATTAGGATCGAATGGAACAAACCTAACTTTTGCAAATCCAAATTTAATATTATCGGACGTTATGACAGCTTAGAACGCGTCGTAGAAGCCGGCGAAGAAATTTTCTTTAGCAATATGGGTATAATAACGTCGCATTAAGTTTTCGATATAACGCAAATAAACGCGTTTCAAAACAAAAAAACAAGATACATCAAAAGGTTAAAGCCGATACGAAAAATACGCGGGCATACAAAACGTAATAATATTATTGGCGTAATACTTTTCGAATTTTATCGAATGGTAACTTTCGTAGCCGTCGAGGATAAGGAAACGTTTCGAACCTTTCGTACACGTCCGAATATGCTTGTCAAAATACTGGATCTATTCGAAACCCAATTTATTTGTTATCCAGCTATTATTACTTAATGCAATTTTCTAATCGGTTACTGGCAATGGGTTATCGCGGTATCAGGATCCAAAATAATTTTTTCCCGCCATAATAACAAATAGCGGCATAACCCAACCTTGGGAATTAACAGCCTGGATAACTGTAACCCATTCTTTATTTCCTTATTACGCTTATTTAGGTTTTCTACGTTTTTCAGCATTAATAATTACTATATCCGTTGCTATAAAAAGCCCTATTAAGAATCCAGTTTCGTCGAAGTTGTAAATATCCTTTTCTGCAATGCCGTACTTCGCGATTATAACCCGAATAAGCTCGAACCATTTACGAAATGCTTCTGGATTTTCGGATAAAATCTGTTAATAATCGATTTTTCGATTTAAATACGTTTTAAGTTTTTTTTGCCGTTTGATAAAGTTCGACGCCCAATTAACTTCAACGCGTTCTGCAACGCGTTAGGTTAGCAATATATTAGCCATATCTTTAACGTACTAAAGCCGGATAGGAAACGCTTGCGTATTTAGGTTAAGGATTCGGTCGATAATCGATTTTTTTTCGGTCGGCGTCAATCTCTGCGAAAAATGGGTAAAATCGGCTCGGGCGCATTTACTGGTAGCACGGTATGCTAAGGTAAAAAATAGGACTTTATAGATAAAACCAAGCCTTCTGTAACTAAGTTTCGGGTCTCGTTTTTTAGCCTGAATGGCTAGGTTTATTCTCGCTTTTTTTATAAGGCGCTTTATATTGTAGTTGTTGAAATATGGGCAATTGAAGATATGCAGTTAGAATGGTTAAAAAAGTGTTGCGCGTACTTGTGTGTTACGCGTGCTTGTATGGAACGTTATAAATATATAGAATTATTAATTATAAAAAAAGATATAATTAAAATAAATTATATGCTTATAGATAATATATTAATTAATAAATTAATTAAAATTTTATTACGAAAATTTTTCAAATATTTTAAAAAATAATCAAAATTAATAAATATTACGGAAATTTTCGATCGGTAAAGGAACAATTTACAAATAATTTAAAAAAAATTAATTAATTAAAAGGATTTAATCGCCGGAAAAAAGATAAAATAAAACGCTGTAGCTTTAGGAAATAATAAAGTATAACGGTTAACGCCGTAACTGCGTCGAGGCGTCAAAAGGGTATATTAGCTAATAAGGGGTACGTTAGCACCCATATACGATAAGATTTCCTTTGATCGGAACATATATGTTCCGGGGTTAAATTACTTCAAAGATCAAAACGCGTTGCGAAAGTGCACGTATCTAGCCAATTAATACAATACAACTGATGTCCCCTATATCTGACAGCAGACGTTCTAAAACGCGCACTCCTCTTTTTATGGAGTCTAGTCACGGAACCTATATGTTCCGATCAAAGGGAGCCTTTCCGTAAATGGAGTGCTAGCGCACCCCCTGCTAGCTGACAGTAAGTGGTCTGGTGCAAGCTAGTAGGCCTTAGCTGCGACGGTAGAACTCCACTTAGTGGAGCATGTCTGAGACTCTTAATTGTCAGCTAGCCATTGCACCAAAAGATTATTTGCGATAAGCTTATCTGAGTTTTAAGTGCAGGTTCTTATCATGCTACTTATCCGACACTTATTGTCAGATACAGGGGACATCAGTTGTGTTGTATTAGATGACTAGTTGCAGGTGCTCTAAATCGCTCACTGCAGTTTATATGGAGACTAGCCACGGACCCTATATGTTCCGATCAGAGGGACCCATTCCGTATATGGAATGCTAGTGCAACCCCTGCTAGCTGACACACCCCCTCAACGCCTTGACGCAGTTACAGCGTTGATCAGCACTTATCATCACTTCCTAGAGCCACAGCTTTCCCTTCCACCTCTCCTCCGGCGATAGAATCCTCCTGATCAGCCAATTCCTCCTCTGAAATTACTCGCAGGTTGTTCCTCCGCCGATCGATGGCTTCTGTGATATCTACCAGTCCTAGCTGCTCTCTGAAGTGCCTAAAGGGTTCGCGTATCAGGGCCTTTGTTAGCCCATTAGCCAGCATATCGCCCGTAGGTGTATAATCCACTTTGATCATGTCCTTCTCTGCGGCTTTTCGAAGCCAGTGGTTATGTATATCCACATGCCGCAGCTTCGTCTGTAGTAGGGCGACGTCGGCGTTGATAAGCCGTATAGTCTGTTAATTGTCGCACCACATATTCAACGGTCCAGCATCCAGGGTAACTCCCAGTTCTTTGATTAGTCGAAAGCTAAACAAGGCTTTTTTTGCAGCCTGCGCAAGGGACAATAATTCCGTTTCTGTTGTAGAAGTAGTTACTGTGTTTTGCTTGTTCGCCCGCCATCCTATTACTCCTCCAAATAGCCTTATTACGTAGGCTTGGAAGCTTTTTCGATCGATCGAGTTATCCGCGAAGGAGGCGTCGCTCCAGGTATCTAACGAATCCTTACCCCCGAACTGCAACGCTAGTGTTTTGGTCCCGATCAGGTATAATATAACTCGATCAGCTGCTTTATGATGTGCGTCGCTAGGGTTCAGGTTGAATCGGGCAAATCGGAACACCGCAAAAGCTATATTAGGTTGCGTATTGACTGTTACGTACAGGATGGAACCGATTTTCTTCTGGTATCTGTTGACAAACCCTAGATGGGCCAGATTAGGATTCGGCAATAGCTCGACGCCCGTTATTGGCATATCTGGAAGGTTATTCAGACTTTTTCTTGGGACTAAGTTAGCCAGCTTGTTTATAAAGTCGGATTAAGAGAGCCAGATTTTTCTTTCAGCTTTATCTTTGATCACTTCGATGCCGAGGAACCACTGCAACTCCTTACCCCCTGTAAGGGTGTACCGTTCCTGTATCTGCTGGATCACCTGATCGACGAGGTCTTGATCTTTCTTGCGGTACGCCGTAACGATATCATCTACAAAAAAGAAGATAAGTACCCCCTAACGAATAAAATAACAGGGTTCATAAGGAACGGGGCTAAGTCCCAAATTCTTAAGCGTCCCAGTAAATTCCTTCTGCCAAAGCAAAAGTAATTCCCTTAATCTATATAATGCCTTCCTGATTAAGAGAATCTTGCTACGATACGGGTATCCTGGGGGTGTTTTTATGTACACTTTATAGGGTAAGTTGGCGTTAACGAAAGCGTTTACCGCGTCGTACTGCTTAAGCTTTAGGTCGAATCTAGCCGCGATAGCAATTAAGGTTCTAAACGACCTTCCAACTAAAGTGGATGCGTATGTATTGCTACAAGCGTTTTTTAGCTGTTGATCGCCCCGTACGACGAGACGTGCCTTGTATTTTTGCAACCAGCCATGTTTATCGAACTTGTAAACATATACCCATATATACCTTAGGACCTGTTTCCCTTTAGTAAATAACTGATCAACGACCTTCCAGGATTGCATCTCCTTATGGCTTTGTAAGTGGGCTTTTTCGGCTTTACGGAATAACTCCCTTAATAGGTATGTACTTAACTTTTTATAGCTTCGCGGCGGTGGCGGTAGGTTACGCCTATGCACCCGGTCTTTGGACCTAAGTGTCCTGTTGTATGAAAAGGTATCGAAGCTTTTCCGATCAAAATGGCGCGTACCTCGGGTAATTATTTTCCCTAAGCTTCCGCAGCTTACCGGCCGGTTATCGTACGTACCTGCAGAAGGGGCTAAACGTCCAGCATTAAATACGGCTTCCCATACTTTATAATCGCTTCGAATAACACCCCTGTAGCACGGAACATACGGGGAGCCTACGTTTATAACCCGTAGGACGCTTTCGTCTTTTACCGTTACTTTGGATTAAACAGCGTAACAGGAGCCTAAGGTCGTCTTTATTTCTTCCGCCGGCGCAATAATCGTAGCAGTTATTAAAGCAAACGCTGGCGGCGGTAATGGTCCAGGGGACGGAAGTGGTTCGAATATAGCGGTCGTATAGGGGTAATCAGTCCCATGCGAACAGGTTTGTTCTTCCCCAATCCGTACGTCTTTAGCGTTTATGCCATTTTGGAACCATCCCTCTTATCCAGCCGGTAGCTGAATTGTTCCGCTTAAGTCTTTATTTTCCCCCTGGATGTATATATTTGGGTGGCCATGGGCCGGATCAGGTAGGTTTATCTGTCGCAATAGCTTCTGTAACTCTTTTTCTGTAACGTACAAAAGGTCGTCTTTTAAGTCTTTGATATCACCTGAAAAGGTAACCTTCTCGTTGAACAGTACGTCTCGAATAACGATAACCTTGTTAATTAATGGGTTCCAGATCTCGTAGATATTCGTGGATCGGTAACCGACGAGAAACCCAATCCATGCTTTAGGATTCAGCTTTTGGAGTTTCTGTTCTTTCTTTATGGCGGCCGCTGTTATAGCATAGGCCATACAGCCATATATTCGCAAATGGGCTTGCTAAAGTTTCCGATCAAGTACTGCAACGCTGTCCCTGTACGCCAGGTAAGTGTAGTATACCTCGTATGGGCTTTGCCAAAAAAGTACGTATTTGGGGGTACGGTTATACAGGTACACTGCCGCCTTAAAGATGTATACGATCAGGAACGAGGGTAACTTAGCGCCATTTCGTATCGCAGTCGCTTTCTTCTTAATCATACCCCCTAAGCGTTCTGCACCCCCGTTCTGGGCCTGGGTATGCGGTGCTAAAGGCTTAAGTTTGATACTGAAAGGAGGCGACTGAAGTATATCTCGAAATTGATGATTTTTTAAGATTTCGTTATCGCATTCGATTATTTGTGGGGAAACCTTGTCCTGGTTTTTCAAAACCCCTAGGAGGTATCGGAACGCTGTAATTAATGTATCTTGCTTTCGATTCTTAAGGTAAATGTCCCAGATAAAACCTAAGTATCTGTCGGTGGCGAACATAACGTATCTATATCCTTTAAAGTTTTTTTCGAAATCTGTGAAGTCGATGGCGATTCGCTATCCTGATCGGGAAGCTCCCTCCCTCGGCTCGCGGCGTATTAGCCTTTTGGCCTTCGCCTTGCCACATGCTTGGCATTCGACTGTTATAAAACCCTTCAGGCGGACCCCCCTTATATGGGACTGCAACTGTACGATTACTTCGGGTCCTGGATGTCCTAATCTTAGATGCCAGATCGTACCGTTACCGATTCGTGGTAGTCTCGTTATATATAAGTTAACGTTTCGTCTGTAAGTTGCTAGGGCTTTATAAGTAGCCGTTGCGCTAATATCTTCGATGACAAACTGATTAAACTTGTCTATTAGCGTGGCAACCACCTGATTATATTTATTTCGAATAAAGTTGTTGGTTTTTCGGTTGTCCCACCAGTACCCCTTTTTTCGGAGCTGCCGGAGAGAAATCAGGTTGTATGCGAAATTCTCGCAGTAGGCCACGTTATGCAAACGCAACGCTTTGGGACCCTTAAGGCTCTGGAATAATACGTCCACTTTTCCGTATTTTTTGATTGGGACAAAGCTGTTACCTACGTACACCCCGTCGCCTTGTATAGTCGGTCTGAAGTTGAAGAACCTGCTAATAAGGTTAAAGATGTATATCGTGGACCCTAAGTCCAAAATCGCTGAATTCCTTAAGGGGTAAGGCGCGACGCTTATCGCATTGCGTTGATTAGTAATCAGAAAGCACGCTAGGATTCGCCTTACTCCCTTTAGGAGTCACTCGGTATCTTGGGCATTAATCCTCTCCATGGCTTTTGATAAACGGTTAATCTCTTTCTTTAAGGATTGATCGGAAGCAATTCGGTCCTGGATAAGGCCTGTAACTGTTTATCCAGGCTTAAAATCTGCTGAAGCCTTATTGGGAAATGCATAATAGCATTACGGTAATTTATACAGAGGGCTTAAACATGCCCTATATCGAATCCCTTGTGCATCGGACTCCTCTCGTTTCCGCTTGTTGCTGCTGCTATTTCGGCCCTTTCGGGAACCTTTACGACTGCTTCGTTTCGCCCCTTTCCCAAAGGTACTGCCCCGTAGCTGATTGTTAGTATTTTTGGTCTCTTCCTGATTAGGATCGTCCTGATTAAAAGGGTCTGTAGGAGCCCCATGGAAAGTCGGAAACGCTGCCTTAATATTTCGTGATATAAACGGTACCTGGGTCATAACCCAATAATCCAAAAGGTTAGCAGCTACTTCCTGGTAACTAATCGTGCCTTTTTCGATCTCAGCCTTCTTTATCCTTTGGAAGGTTATCGTCCATGCCCCAGTAATAGGAGTTACTGCTATGCAAAGGTCGTTAACCTATACGATCGCTGTTTTCGTTTCTGGGACACCGTATCGCTGTCCCTGGGCTATAACTTTCTGCCATTTTACAATTTATTCGTTTAGCTTCTTTCCTGATCTCGAAGCCTGCTTTAGTTTTTCTCGATACTTTCGTTGGGTATTAATTAAAAGCCTGCTGTCGTACACCTTCCCTAATTCAGCTAGGCTGGCGTACCATTCCCGCAAATTCTTTCCTGGGATAAGGTTTATTTCTTTGATCGTTGGAGATACTGACTCCAGGACCCATTTTGTAAGGTCGTTGACGCTCTTGCGAAAATTTTCGTACTTTCGGTCTTCGTAGGTGTAGGTCGTAAAGTCCTAAGTATAAGCTTGTCTGCTTTCGGTCGTTATCTTTAAGGTGTTTGTTGGATGGCCCGTAGGATCGATCTTTTCGATGGATCCTCCAGAAGATAAGGATAAGGATAAGGATATAGATGGAGTAATGGTCCGCGTCTGGGGACGCATTCGTTTCTTTGGATAGGAGGCTATATCGGGTTTGGTAGGTCTGACGGGCCATGGTTTGTTCTGATCAGGATCAATATAATTCCAAATATTAAGCGCGTACGCTCTAGATTGGAATTCGCCCTTAAAGCGATCCCAATCCTTGGGTCCTTTGTAGATAACGGAGGACGTCGATGATGCGGTTGCCATTGTGGCTATTGGAGTATATAAATAATTGCTACTGATGTACAGCCTATATCGTCTTAGCAACAGCTGATCAATTGATAATGATGCAAATTGAGCGAATGAGACTCTTAATTGTCAGATACAGGGGACATCAGTTGTGTTATATTAGATGACTAGTTGCAGGTGCTCTAAATCGCTCACTGCAGTTTATATGGAGACTAGCCACGGACCCTATATGTTCCGATCAGAGGGACCCATTCCGTATATGGAATGCTAGTGCAACCCCTGCTAGCTGACACTTATCGTATATGGGTGCTAGCGCACCCCCTGCTAGCTGACAGCAGCCGTGGCTAGCGCTTTTGATCAAGAAGTAGCTGCAAAGGTCAGATGTATCGACTAAACCTTTTTAAGAAGAAGCTCCATAGAAATAACAAAACCTTAAAAATAGGGCCTGATATCAAGTTGTGATTTTTTCGCTCCGTTTTGCATATCCCTATACAAATCTTTAAAAATTATCAATTCGAATTTTTCGAAAAAAACTTTAATATAACGCCATCCGTTTTATAACTACGAAAAATTCTGCGTTAAGTTATATAGGTTATAACGATAGCGACTTCGTAATTAGTATATACTGCAAAAGTTGACGATGATGATTTTTACGAATTTGTATGGGACTGCTGCAATTAAGGCTAAAAAATCACAACTTGCCATCAGGCCTTATTTTTGAGATTTTGTTGTTTTTGTGGACCTTCTTCTTAAAAAGGTTTAGTCGATACATCTAACCCTTGCAGCTACTTCTTGATCAAAAGCGCTAGCCACGGCTGCGCCTGCGGCGCAGCCCCAACCTCAAAAATGGGGCCTGATTTTAGTGAGGTAAACCAACTATTAAACCTAATCGTACGGTTTATGTTGGCAGTAGTATCATGGAAATCTAAGCAATGGAGATGTGTACTAGTTACGTCTGGTAATAGCAGATAACCAAGGGTGATCTGGGTAACCAAGTTGTATTACAAGCTGGTGCTATCTAGACTATTGTCAGACACGAGCGTGTATTCAGTATTGGGGTTGAAACTTGGTGTTGTTGTATTGTCTTTTTCTTGACCATGCCATGGTCAATGTCTAGATGGCCTGGTATGTCCATACAAATGGTGTGGCTGGAAAGGTCTCCACTTATGATCCCAAGCAATCTCCGATGCTCTCGCCACACGCCACATTCCTGACAACTACCAGTTATCTTACAGCTTCAAGTTTGTTCTCCCAGGAATTTTTTGCTAATATTGGAAGTTTCATGTGACTTATACAACTAAATGAGAGATCGATGTCCTCTTTACTCTCTTTGAAATTTAAAAGCACTAGCCACCATACTTAATAGTACTTCTTGAAACAAAGCATAAGCCAATAATGGATGACATGGCCTGATAATTGAGGGAATGAGCCACTGAGAGTAGGTACCTTCTAAGTCGCATTAAGGAGGTAGTGTTCTTGGGACCTTACGTAAGGATACATTGTGCCATCATACAGTGCATCTAAGAATGTCGGTACAAACTGTTATCTGCCATGCCAGACCGCTTTCGGTTCGGCCTAACCTCGGTAAACATACCGGAAGTGTCAACCCCGCCGAGGCCTCACGTGTTCTCGCTGCTTCCACAAATTGAGGAGGCAGAGGGCCCCACCTTCGTGCCTGAGCATCAACTCTCACTACGTCGGGCTTTACCGCGAGCCCGTTGTGGGCTCCTTGAGAGTACAGTCGGGACCGAAATTAGTATCATAACTCGGAAAATTCCGAGCTTAAGCCATTCTTGGATGGTACAGACGAAGTGTGGTTTAGTACAGTGCGAACTGACAAAGCATAGGGTACAGTTTTTGTCAGCATAACATGGCTTACAGTACCAATACAGTACAAGGCGGATTGGGTGTCGCTGGTTTTTTAGTTAACTTCCAAGGAGTGCGGGGCAGTTCTGTGGCTTGTGTGGCTTGCGGGGCCGTGCTGTAGCAGAGCAATGCCTAACACAGGCAGAAGTGGCCGCACCGTTTAGCCCCACTGCTGGTACCCGCCCACACCGAAGGTACCTTGGGGCCTATCTGCTCCCTCTCCCCTCGCACCTTTCTTTCTCTTCTTCCATCAACCTAGAGTTGACTTTCTCGTAACAGTCACAATCATAGCGCTATAACTGGATACTCCAGGGTGCATATTGATTAAAACCTTACTCCAAAAAGGTTTACAGTTATGTGCAAAGCCAACTTCCTCTCCGTACTCGGTCTTTCTCTTTTAACCCCATGGCAGATGCTTTGTGTTACAAATCTCTATCTTACCAGTGGGCAAAAAGTCGAAAGTAAACGATGATAATAGCTACAAATGCGAGCCATTGGCTATCACTGGGTAATTGCCAAAGCACCCTTAAGTAGATATAAGTACACGGTCTGCACGAGACCACTGCCCTATAGGAGCAGTGCGAGCTAGTTTCCCTAGTACCATGGCCTGGTTGCTACGGTATATCTGCTATGACCTACCCACGCAGTATTACTGGAGACATGACCGATGCGCTTATGTCGAGAGGAGGGGATCGGCTGCAGCTTCAACTTAGAACCTCAGATATCAATACAGTCCTACATGTGCCCCAATGCTCATCTATCGTCACGGACCTCTTCACTCCCTTCGACACTCTCCCGCGTCTGATATCGCCACAGCCAACTTGGGGGTCCGCATTAGCTTGTATCTCGAAGTGAAGGTACTTTTTCAATCATTTAATTCACTTTGCGATGGCCAAGGTTATTATGTATAGGAGCCTGATAAATACTGCTACCCTCCCTAGCTTCCACTCGCCAATTCGTTCAAAGTAGAAATCGCGAACTGTGTATGTGGATGATTTAACCCCAGTCTTTAGCTGCAGGAGACGAACGCAGGAGCGCATCAAATCAGTAGCCTCTGAGCTCTTTCCCATATCCTGCCAGGTATGCGCGAGACTGGCCGTACTCAACAGTGTTTCAAGATGGTCTGCCCCAAGCTTGGTCTTGCGTGTCTCCATCACCTGCACCTTAAGCTTCTCGGCCTCCTCCAACCGGCCCTGCTTCCTGTATGTTAATGCTAGTTTGGACATACTCGTCAGTGTTTTAAGGATAGTCTGCCCCAAGCTTGATCTTGTTCATCTCCATCACCTGCACAGCAAGCTTTTCGGCCTCCTCCCACCGGCCCTGGTTCCAAAATATTTCAGCTAGGTTATCCATACTCGTCAATGTTTCAGGATGGTCTACCCCAAACTTCGTCTTGCGAGTCTCCATTACCTGCACACAAAGCTTCTCGGCCTCCTCCCACCGGTCCTGCTGCATATACGATAATATTAGGTTGGCCATACTTGTCAGTGTAGAAGGATGGTCTTCCCCAAGCTTGGTTTTGAAAGTCTCGATCACCTGCACACTAAGCTTCTCGGCCTCCTCCCACCGGTCCTGCTTCCAGTATGTTGATGCTAGGTTGGCCATACTTGTCAGTGTAGAAGGATGGTCTTCCCCAAGCTTGGTCTTGAAAGTCTCGATCACCTGCATAATAAGCTTCTCTGCCTCTTCCCACCGCCCCTGGTTCCAAAATGTTGATGCTAGGTTGCCCATGCTTGTTAGTGTAGAAGGATGGTCCGCCCCAAGCTTGGTCTTGCTTATCTCGATCACCTGCATACCAAGCTTTTCGGCCTCCTCCAGCCGGCCCTGCTTCGTGTATGTTAATGCTAGGTTATCCATACTTATCAGCGTATCAGGATGGTCTGCCCCAAGCTTTGTCTTCCTAGTCTCCATCACCTGTATATTAAGCTTCTCGGCCTCTTCCCACCGGGCCTGACCCCTGTACGTTGATGCTAGGTTGCCCATGCTCGTTAGCGTAAAAGGATGATCTGCTCCAAGCTTAATCTTGAAAGTCTCCATCACCTGCACACTAAGCTTCTCGGCCTCCTCCCACCGGCCCTGCTCCATATACGTTGACGCTAGGTTGGCCATACTTGTTAATGTATCAGGATGATCTGCCCCAAGCTTGGTCTCGCTCATCTCTATCACCTGCACACCAAGCTTCTCGGCTTCCTCCCACCGGCCCTGACTACTATACGTCCACACCAGGTTGTTCATGCTCGTTAGTGTATCAGGATGGTCTGCCCCAAGCTTGGTCTTGCTCATCTCCATCACCTGCACACCAAGCTTCTCGGCCTCCTCCCACCGGCCCTGATTACAAAATGCTGATGCTAGGTTGCCCATGCTCGTCAGTGTTTCAGGATCGTCTGCCCCAAGCTTGGTCTTGCGAGTCTCGATCACCTGCACACTAAGCTTCTCGGCCTCTTCCCACTGGCCCTGCGCCATGTATGCTGACACTAAGTTGCCCATGCTCGTTAGTGTAGAAGGATGCTCTGCACCCCAAACCCTCCTCTTGATCTCCATCGCAATCTTACACATCTTCTCGGCATCCTTCCCATTTCCCTTGAAGAGCAAATATCCAGCCATATTATCCAATAGTAAAGCCTTTGCTTCCTCTTCCCAAACCTCCAACCCGCCATCTTCCAGCTGCAGTACAGCATTTGCATGCGGTAAGTACGCACTGCACGTCATCTGATTCTCAAAATCACCACCCCATGGAAACATTTGTGATACAGTGAGAAGTGTATGTTTGCGAAATTCATCCGTCGTGCCCTGCTTTGCAAGCCACTTGCGTGTCACCAAATGCACGAGCCGGTGCATATCGAAGCTGCTACCCTTCTCCTCTACCACCAGGGAGAAGGCTTTTAGAATACCCAAGGCCTTAACAAGTTCAAACTTGCTGCAACCGCTATAGTGCGATAGGAATTCTTTCGGAACCCCCTGGTAATCGAGCAGGCTCATGAATGAAAGCAGCCGCCCTGCCAACGCGTGTTGCCGCTGGATCTGCTGAAACGAGAGCATCCACGTTTGTGCCACTGCGCGCGGCGTCTCCGAATCTCGTCCAATCGTCTCAAATTCCTCGCTTAGTAAGTCGATGAGACTCTGATCGCTCTCTCCCTGTAGATCCAGGTATTCTTGTACCGTGATGCTGTTCTCCTGTATGAAGGCAGCTGCTTGGGCTAGAGCAAGCGGGAGGCATTCTAGCCGTTTCGAAAGAGTCGATAAGTCATCGGAGGGAGGACTAATATCTCCTAACCTTTTGCGGAGTAAGTCCTGACACTCATCCTCTGTCATACGACCAACTTCAATCAGGTGGGTTCCCTTCGTCAGCTTAACGCCTGCCTGCTTGTTCCGCGTGGTGACGAGGAGCGCGCCGTGGCTGCACTCGGGAAGGAATTGTGCGAGGGTTGCGTCGTTGCCAGAAGCGTTATCAGATTGACCGAAGAAGAGTTCTGTGTCGTCGGCACTATCAAGAATTATGAGCCATCGCCGGCACTCCTCCTGCAGCCATGTCTTCACTAGTGGTAGCACACTAGTCTTAGGGTCGTCGTGGCCGGTAATCCGGCATCTTTGGGCGATGGAAGTATAAGACTGGCGGAATCGCTCGGAGTTACTGGCGTGCACCCAGAATACCGATACCTCAGGGCAGACTTCTTGCAACCAATATACGTATGCTAGTGCGATCTGGGTTTTGCTTCTCGTGGTCAGCATGCCCCTCGGTCAAACATCAACACCTGTCTTACCCGACACCTCCCAAGCCATAGAGCACCGCTCGACCTTGCGCTGCCCCGGTCTTGTTTTCACGGTGACCTAGCTGACTTTTTAGCTGCTCTAAAACGCCGCCTCGCCCAACAAAATCTTGATTACTGAGGAAAGGAACGATAACTAATATGATCAGCGTCGCCAGCAAGTTGAGTGACTGAACTACTTACAGGATGCAGCATCCTGTCGACCGTTTGTAGTCGTGGGCTTGTTCGTTAGGGCGTAGCGTTCGAGAAGCGCCTTTGCCGCGGAGGCGGCTGTTGCTGCCGCAAAGTCCTGCCACTTCTTGTTCTTGTGACTGTCAGCGTAGTCACAAACTGCCTTGACAATGATGCACGGAATCTCGTCCCACACTCCGGCTCCCTCCATCTCAAAGGCAATAATGTGATGCTCCCTGGCAATCCTGTCGCGGTGTTCGCCCGACTTCATCACGGTATCGCCCGATCCCATACGCCCGACGAATACCTGAAGTTCTTGTGCCTTCCCGGCATCTCCTTCCTGCTCCAGCTTTGTCATCGTCTCGAGTCGCTTCCGTGACACTAAATGTCCGACGTCACACTGGAGCTCCTCACACGAGGCATTATGCCCCGTTTCGCAAGCGCCTGACTCGCTGCAGCCACAGCCCGCTCGATCTCGATGTCTGTGAATATAGCCTGGCTCAAAAAGACTGTCCTCTGCCGCCGTAGGCCGGTTGTATAGGGTTCGATACCCCTTCTCGACAGCCTTCTGCTGGATTTGTGCCAGGATCTGGGTGATTCGGCACCGCAGGTCATTAAGGCCAAGGTGCGTCTGGAAGGTAGCGAGAAGTGAGCGGACATCCTTGCTGGGCCGGCCAAGGTTGTCATCAACGGTGTCTTTCCGGGTGAACTTATCAGGGTACTGTTGGCCAAGATCAAATTGAACAATGCTCTTGCTAATGACCACATCCCCGAGCAGAATCTCGTTATCGGTACCCGGACTGGGCACTCCACCACAGATGCCAGTCAAGACGGCCAACCTGAGCCCAGCGTAGCTTGACCGAAGGCTGGCCGCTGTACTTGCTGCGCTGGCCTTTCCTATGTTGGGAAGGAGTACCAGGACGACGTTGTGACTTCCGATCCGGCCGGTCTTGTAAATGTTGTGATCCCCCGACGCCCTTCCAAACTTGTCGCCATCTTCGTCCCAGAATTCATCGAAAGCCAAGGCGGCGGCGTCGTATTCGAGAGGCAGCGCGCATACCACCGCGATTTGAAAGTCCTCGCGATAACGAGGTCGGGGGTGGCTGCTAGTCATCGAAAAGTAGTCAGGGAGGTCGTCGGAGATCGTGCGTTCGCTATGGACTTAGAGCTTTGATTGAGCAAGTATTGTCGATGGCTTAAGAGAACGTCTTGGAGGATCTAGAGTAGATTGAATGACGATTTTCAAGGGCGATGCCCTCTTTGCCGTAAGTAAGGCTGCGCCAGCTGCAACTCAGGTCAGGCGCTTCGTCGGTGTGACGGCAATTGGCCAGCAACGTCAACTGCGCCACTCACGTGCATTCTGTCCTTGTTTATGTTGTTCGCATAACAATTATTCGTGGCCTTATTTTGACGGTCCGGCAGGGGTTTCTCATTTGCACTCTAAAAGGAGCTGATTTCTTCTATTAGTAAACTCTTTCTGGACACCCACATGTTCTATATCTCTTACATGATGACGAGCCAGGCGTTCCACCTTAACTATCGTCTTCCCTTTTTGTTCTTTACATTTAATTAAATATTCTACGCCATGGTCTAAATAATTTTGATCTTGATAAGGTAAGCACTACGTAAATTTATGTTTCAGATACAGTATCCTTTATACATCTCAAGCCATGCCATCTCTGTCGTTGACGGCTAGAATTCGCCTCCCCTCGGCTTGCTTCTTAACAACCTCGCCACCATGCATGACGTGGACTCTGATGTACTCTAGTATTTCGACGACGAGAACCTTGATTATGGAACACCTCAACTCCGTGACTTTGATAGCCCCAGCGCGAGCCCTGCTGACCACAGCCAGCTGCAGATAGGCCAACTTGGACTCCCATTGCTCCACTTAGGTTACCTCAGCTAGCTTAGGCCTTCCTGGCTCGTTCTCCATTTTCTTCGAAGTTATTCAAGTACCGCTCCGTAACGTTAAAAATTAACTAATTAAATACCAAATCCCCGTAACGAGCCAGCGAGGCCTGAGTTGTAATTGTACGAAAGAGGGGTTCATGTGTATTATTTGCTATTTAAAAAAAACCCGAAAATCCGTAATAACTTAATAATAAGACGTCTTCTGTAGTTATATATATATTTGTACGGTTATTACGATTATATCTTATTATTATTATTACTTAAATCCTAATTAAGACCCGTTTGCCATTTTTAAACCTTAACGCGTGTAATAGTTGCAGCCCGAACCTGTTGCGTCTTTATTATTCCTTTCCAAATACAATAGATCCGAAGTTTCCCGATTTTATCGCGTTACGCCTTTAAAATAAAATATACGTGCGCGTATATTAAATTTTGGTAGGTTCGTTATAGGGACGTTATGAATAAATTTTTACTTATATTTGTACGTACTTATTAGCCTAATAAAATTAAGGGAGCATATATAACGTAATTAACCTTAAAAGCGGACCGTTAATTCTTAAGTACGATAATATAGTTATATTAAAAATCGCCGAATTTCGATTTATTCGAACCTTTTATCTTTTACATGCATAATGTTTGCATATTTGCGTTATTTTTTGCAAAAATTACGTATCCGATACGAATGGTGAAGTGGCCCGTTCGGTGGCGGACCACGTTACGTGAAATGCGTTACTTATTCTTTAAACAGAAATGTAATAGTACCTAGTCACAGCATCATATTCGAGGATGACCTCCTTCTCCATCATACCGACATCAATGACAATCTGTCGCCATAGATTCAACTCGCAAGCCTCGGCAATGAGCCCCGGCGTCACCAATGCACACAGATACCGCGCACCACTATCAGTGCCATTGACCTTCGCATGGATATGCTCACCCTCTGTAGGATTCACGGCACTCCCAAGAACATCTTTGACAGCACCCTGTGCAGCCTCAGCGGGGCAAAGTACGACCGCCAACTTAAGGTCGTCCGGCATGCCGGGAGCCAGACCACGGCCGGGAGGTTGGTTCCAGCTGACGACCATACCCGGGCGAATGCGCTCTTTGAATGGCATTGTCACAGCGGTGGAATCCAGGTCCCGACTCGATAATCTGCTCGTAGGTCCTAGGCGACCTAGCATGGTGTCAGGTTCCGTCGACTCGCTGGGGTTCGACTCAGTTGTATTCAAGCTGTCGCCGGCGCGTTGCGAATCAATGTGTGTCTGCCACAGCTTGGATCGGAAGGCCTTGGCCTGCTCGGCGCTGACGCCGGGGGTCTTTAAGCATCGACTTTCAAACTCTGCAGCCGGGAGGCGAAGGAGTTGGGCGCCTGATTCGGTAGGGGCCAGGACAGCGGACCAGATTGGGGGAGTACCTGACTGTATTTTGGATCATTGGATGTTAGAGCGTAGAGGTTATAGGAAGGAAAATAGTGACCGCTAGGAACGTACATTCTTCGTAATCCAGTCCCTCACCTGTGCATTCGTCCAAGCCCCTGGAGCCGTCGGATTCGGTTCCATCTTATCAGGAACCGTCGGAATTAGAACCCGCAACATTTCGGCATATCGTAGTGTGTTCTTGCTGGGCCCTACATCGGCAAGACTTGGATTTACACAGGCTATAACGACCGTCTTGCAGGCTTGACTTCCAGCAGGATCGAAAACGTGTTTCAAAACCTTGGTTAGTGCGCTTTGTCGGAACGGCACACGTGGTTTTTTCTGCTTTGACTTGGGGCCGGCTGAGAACGCGAGGACGTCTGACTCGACCTTACCGCGGATGCAGTCCTTCAACACCGATAAGCTCATGTTGATCTCACGCGTCTCGCGCATGCGGTCCGCTCCGTGCACCGCGACATCACGAGCAGCTTCGGAACCGGCTAGATCAATTAGATATAGAAGTCCGTCTGAGTCGGTAGACGGGTTCTTAATGCGGATGCGACATATACCGTGTGAACGTGATGAAGCATCGTTTTTGAGAGTCGGTGCTGTCCGTCTGAAGGATGCGGCGCGCTCAATTAGGTCCATCACCTCGTCCCTGTCCTGTACCAGGTGCTCGTTTGCTCCTGCCAGTTGAGTGACGCCAAAGGAGTCTTCGAGGATTGATATCGGCTTACGTGAGTTGAGCAAGTCGTAAGCCGAGTTCCCGGCGAGATCGATTATGGTCATGTAAACTTGTCTTTGGCCTTCGAGACTTCCGTCCATCAGTGACATGGCAACGAGTTTCTCAAGCTGGCTAACTGTGAAGGTTTTGCCGGAGCCGGTCTGGCCGTAGGCGAAGAGAGTTCCAATGCCGCCATTCCATGCGAAGGGAACCAGGTCCACTACGAGGTTGTCGTAAATTTCCTCGGTGGTTGTCTGCGAGTCGAAGAGTCTGTCCACCCGGTATCTGGACGACTACACATATGTGGAAATATATGAGATTAGTATGCCCGGCCGATAGACATTTTGAATACAATTATTTCCTTCGTACCTTTAGTATAGGCCGTCCCCTTGGGTGATTGTACAGATCGTGAATGTCTACCGCACCAGCCTGTGCAGCGTGTGGGAATACGGCACAGGGGAAGCCTGCGGCAACGTCCTCGTCTAGCAGAGGCCGAATTCTGGCACTGACAACCATATCTGGACTGGTTGTTTCTGTGGCCACCTCGTTTGTCTGAGGTACAGGCGTAGTGTTGTTCAAGGCCTTGACCATAGTCCGGTATAGAGCAGCATTCTCAAGGTAAAATCGATCCATTCCGCAAGCAGGAAGAGCAATATACTTTGAATTAAAGTAGCTACTGTACACGGATCTACTTGGGTAGCTCTCGGTCGGCTTGTAAGTTGTCTTCGAACAACTATTATGCTGGAGAGCCACTGAGCCGGATATACTAACTGCCTGATGGTGACGATGGGTCGGACGCGCTGTTGCCTTGCAGCTCCGTGCGGGTCGGTGCCTAGCCTCAGCCACTTGTTGATGCCCCTGCGCAAGCTGGCAGCCGAACGGAAGTCGCATGCGCCCCCGTTTGACTATCAGGTTGCCGGTTCAACCAACCCGTGAATGCCAAGCAGTACGCGCTATAATTACAGGGTTTTACAGGGCTTTGCCTTCCAGGATTGGCAGTACAAGTACCCAGGTGGGCTAGAATTACCCCACGGGGGCTATCGGTTTAACTCCAGTGCCTCCCCTAGGCCAGTTCAATCCGGGAACTAGTTCAATTAGGGGAGGCCCGGCTCACCTGCGCATACAGGGGGGCCCTGCCCTGCGATGACCGGTCTGAGTTGAGCCGAATAGCGAAGGCCATTAGCGCTGTTGGGAATCGAACCTAACTCACTATTTGGCTCCACCTGTAACTGTCTGCGATTTCAATATTGTGGAATTTTAAAAAGATCGAGCTAAGTCTAGGAACTTGTTTGGCAGGTAATGAAGTGTTGCAGGGTTTCAATGACCTACTCAGATCAGGATTTTGTGTAATAGGTAGTGGGAGTGACGCCAGGGTTGTTGCGTTCGCCGGCTGCAGTCAGCTTCACCAAAGGAGACTAGTTTCGGCCGACACCTTGCTGACAACCACCACCTCGGTACGCTTCCGCTTTCCCTTCGGAGCTTTAGCGTCTTCGGTATCGATTTCTGTAATCGTGCATATGTCAGTAACCATGCGACAAAACCCCGGCTCCATGTTTTGGTCTGGGGATACCCATGTCCAGGTACACAGTTGTACACAATAGCCGGCAAAAGAGTCTCTAGTAGGGCGGGTATCAATCAAGTGTAAGTACGTGTGAATATGCTATAAACTAAGACCGTCTGCTTATTCTTCACGTTTGCTTACTACATATACGGATCTATGCAACGAGACTCTGTTGATAAAAACAGCCCTTAATTGATCGACTCAGTTCCTTCGGAAAGAAACCACTCCTATGTTGCTCTCCGAGCCTCCGAGGTAGCTTTCAATTCTGGTCTCAAAGAATGTAGTGGATCACAGCTGTCTAGTACAGCTGGCTCGGTGTTAGACGGCTGGAATACCATGCTTGCATTCTTCCATCCCGGGCCGATTCACCCTTTCCGATTTTTCAGCACGAAGTTTGCATTCGAACCCAACTGCTTCTTCTGTGGTCGGTTCGCAACGGCTGGGCCCTAGACATATCGGTGGCTCCACTATCCTATTCTCTTTAGCGGCATCGCGTCACATAGACGAACACAATGCTAGACTACCTTCCAAAACGGTAAGACATACGTAGAACAGCTCGACGAAAGTCCCAACGATGCGGCCATCCCTTTAATACCGGAGAAAGCCAAAGGCAGAGCCGGATCTTCCAGATCGGCTTGGTTACTATGGCTGCTCCACCTTTTTGTGGTCGCTATCTACACCACCATCAATTTTGTCGATCCCGCAGGACACATAGATGCTCTGCATGCTTCAGTGGTGAGGATGATACATGACTGTCCTTGAAATTATCAATCCTTATGTCTGACCGGCGAATTTCCGAAAAACCCCTTGGAGCATCCATGGTTTGGGAAAAATGTGTCCCAGAAAAGGGCCCCCTTTAGATAGGGATTAAGAGCGAATCACGACTGGACACATGGGAAGGACATGAGCTTCAGCAGAACATCAACCCGCACACAGAACAGCAGGAGCCGGCAGACAGACATGGCGCACAGCACTTCATAGCCACACAGAAATTGGGCTTTCCATGGATGCATCATAGTGACTGCATTGCAAGCCTGATCGTAGCATGCTGCATCGTTTCGCCCCCTGTCTCTTAGCGCTGGGGGCGCTGGAGACTTGATCGATCCAAAGGACATCTTCGCATCTCACTTCCAATCCGGACTGGACCACCCAGATTGAAGCACGGCAAAGGTATTCCAACTGCGCTTGGGGCGTGGGTTTCTGCTGGCACTTTTGGCCATAGACAGCAATCTGGCTTGCTTGCCGGAGGGAATGTTTCCTTCCCCCGTTTCATTAGCCGTCTCCCCTGACTGCCTAATGTTGGAGGCCACGGTGTCTTCGTCGCCTGTTTGCAGAGTCATATCCACTCTTCTTCTTGAGTCTGCCTTGTTAATTGGTGAAGATATTGAAAGGTATGGCTTAACTATGAGGCTTGGTGTGGCAGGATCTGCGTCCAAGCCCATCCTGGGGGTTACCACATTGGTGTTATGCGAACAGACAATGACGTCCCAAGCACCAAACCTGTAAGGAATGAAATGGGGTTGTGTCGTCTGAGGAAGTTCTATATCTATCCCGTACACGGGGCATCTGTAGGCAGCGGGGCGCAAAATCAAGGTGAGTCCGGTGTATGTATTCAGTTGCACCGGAGCCTGTTCAATTACACCGGTACCAATGGGCAGCTGGGCTAAGGGTCCAAAGATCAACGAGATTGGGAGGTTTACGTGGGCACACTCGAACAAGATATCGAGGGTATATGGTCTTCATGGCCAACGTCGTGCATACCTGGACGAAGGAGGAGATTACGGTTTACACCTCATCTCCCGTCGCAAACTTCGGTCCGGCAAGCTACACCCCTTCTACCGTCAGACGGCTATCTGGGGGCAAAAGCCAGAGACGTCCTAGCTAGGGATGGTCATTTACAGTAGGCAGTAGTCAATGCCAATTTTGCAGGGATCAAGTGCATGTAATAATCCGGACGCGGATATAGCAAGCTATGATGATGCGGTGGAGTTTCAGCGTGCTGCTCGAACTGCTTCTCTCACGTGGCCTCCGGTCATCCAAACAATCTTCTCGTACACATAGCTATCGCCGATTTGCGCCCCAGATATGAGCGCCGCTCCGTAGTGGTCAATGTGGGTGGATGCCATGGATGCCTCCCAGATCGGCGTTATTCACCCTTTGCTCACTTGTCTATAGGCAGTACGAGTACCAATCGTCGGAGTACGTGCACTTATACAGCGAGGCGCAGGCAGTGCAGCCTGTCCAACCTTGCCGCCACACTGCGGCCAGCGGACAGCCGTGCAGACGCCTGAGGTACTGGTCGTGATAGCCAGTCGGGCAGCAGCAGCCGTGGTCATGGTCCGAGTGCTGGGGGTACCCAGATTGCTGTTGCCGCCGGTCACCTTGACGGTGACGACGGGGCGTCCGGGCAGCGACATCGTCACGGCTCCGCCAGACAGGGGTGCCGATGTCTTGGTTACGGTGCGGGTGTTGTCCGTCAGTTAACCAGACGCAGCTGTGGGTCTGAAGCCGGCTGAGGGACGCACTGGCGGACTGTGTGCCGGAGCAGGTGATGGTTAAGGTAAGAACAACGGACCCATCAATGATTTTGAATGCGCCATATTGGATGCTGGAGATGGTGTCGGCCGTAGAAACACGATATGATGAACCGCGGCCAAATGGCGGAAGCCCAGAGATGACCAGAGGGGTTAATTGGTTGACCTCGGCGCCTTGAAGGGTCCTGGCAATGCAAGGGGCCCGCCGAGAGCTGAGAAAGAGAAGCAGAAGTGACGACGGCGCTCATGCAGGAAAACAGAGATGAGTGGACGGCGGAGCAGGCAATGGACGACATCGAACGCCAGCTTCGCGGTGCTAATCGAGGATGCCGAACCTAAAAGAGCCTAGCGATGATGGAGTCTAGAATGAGTGACAGGACGACGTAGCCGGGTGGAAGTTGACGAGCATAACGCGACAGCGTTCCCATTCATCGCAGGTTGGATGGTCAGTTGTCAGCGTGACAGTCAGCGCAGGGTAAGGACCCGCTACACAGTGATGACCATAGCAGCATCAAATTCGTGAGCAATCTTCTTCGCCTTCTCGCCTTCTTCCCTCTGTGCCACGCTGCCCGGAAGAACGTACCCTCGCTGGTTGGCTACGAGCCAGATGCCGTTCCGTAGCAAATCCGTCGAATAGTGAGTGTGGCCGAAGACCCAGGTATTGACGCCACCCCACCCCTCTTGATCCACCAGATCTGTCGCGAAGGCGGGCATCCACGGGTTGCTGGAATGCTCTGGCCGAGAAGTGCCCTCCACGCAGGGCGCGTGGTGTGTCGCGACCAGAAGCCGTCTTTGGGCATTGCCGTCCTGCGATGCCACCTGTGCGACTTGCTTGCGAAGCCAGGCAGCCTCCTCGGCGTGGACTTCGTTGTGTTTCTGGGTAGTCCACTTGCGTATCTTTCTGAAGTCGTTGACCTTGGATTCGACGGCGCCGTAAGCCTCCTCTGGAATCGCTGACCAGAGCGTGCAGCCGAGGATCGTCAGACTGGAACCAGGATCGTCCCACCGGGCTCTGTTCAGGAGAATGAGTGTGCCGGCAAGGGAAGGTTCCTCCGAGAGACGCCGGGCTGTGTCGAGTCCGGACTCGTAGTCCAGACCGTAGAACTCGTGGTTCCTAACACTAAGAACACCTTCTCATACCGCGAGACCTGTGCTTCGAGGAACTTCAGGTATCCATCGTAGTCGGTGAGTCGCCCGACATCACCACCCAAGAGAAGAAAAGGTGCAGATACGGGAAATATATAAGACAAATACTGCTGCCCGACTTCGAGATGGAGATCGGACAGGATTTGGATCCGGGGGCCTGACAGCGGATGGGGGACGCTGCCGGATCATCCTCAAGAATGCTTCTAGCTTTTGGGTGCAGCGGTTGAAAGAAAAGGGGAAATAGATGCAAGACGGTCGAGATCAGGGCTTGCAAGTTGGATGGCATTGAATACTCGTCAGTTTTATCTGCCTCTCCTTGTATTTTTCCCTCGCTGCATCCATGTTCATTTCCTACAGTCATGGGTTGCCGTTTGCGATGTGTTGGAGAGGATTAAGCCGTGCGCCAACAACCACTGCTGCCTACATTTTTCGTACCAGCTTTGCGCGTTAAGAAATTGATACATGCGTTAACCGGTTATTGAGTGAATGCGTCGCAAAAAAGGGTGCGCGTTGCCAAGCCAACTTGTGGCGCGCCACACACCAATCGAATCGACAGTACCTAGTAAGTCGCTCTCCTCAAATCTGTACCCAGACATGATATCCCACTCGCACTAACGTAGTCACGACTCATGGGGCCTGGTGGCTACTTGCAAGGGGGAGAACCTGGCGTCTCATCCATACGCATTGACAAGACGAATCCCGACACCAAGACCGAGAGCCTAAGCCAGTTGATGAAGCTGATGACAGCCCAATATCCGTGGCTGAACCCAACGTGGGTTCGGGATCTGCCCCAGAGCTTGCGGCCAGTGGATTCACCGACGTTGAGACGGACATCTGCGACGTCCTCGCCGCATTACACATTTATTCTGCATAAGTGCGGCCTTATGATGCATGAGCTCATCGCGCGCAAGACTAGAAATGAGGAGACGGCTAGGGAACTAGAGCAGGTACTCCCGCGTGCGGCCGACGAGACTAGAGAAGCGGCTTACGTGACTGATGTTCGGTGGACTGTCATTGGGAGGAAGCCATAAGCAAGTGACCGTGGAGATGGTACACAATCACTACCTATATAGTTGGCGGACCTACGAGCTCTTCAAGACCGCTTCGTGGTCACCTAATAGGTAAACCTTGTGATTTTCAAGCCATCAAACAGAGAGGACAGAGCCGTGGTCTACATTCTACCCAATGCATGAGACTGATATTGCGCCCGTAATGGCTAAGGATTTTCTGAGAACACATAGCATATAATATAAAATCAAGCTTTACCTCAGAGAGCGAGGTAGATTCAGGATGGAAGTTGAACTAGTTACTACCACCTGATACTCCCGGTCTTCTTAGCCCCCTTTCGACCCTTTAGTTCCAACTCAACATCTTAGCAGAGTAAGCATTATAGCATCCTTTCACTTATAATGAGCTTAAATAGTTAGGACTTAATATGGTTGTGCTCTTATTGCCTTACCCCTTTTCCTAGAATGATCGAGGCTGTTGCAGTGAAAATTGCAAGAGTTCAACAGAAACGCAAGCCTAGAGGTATCCAGGCCGCCGTGTATTCGCCTTTCAAAGTTATATAAATGCAGAACACTAGTTAGTTGCTTAGCAACGGACAACTACAAGAGCCCAAAACCCACAATGAATATGCCCGCTTGTCTGCGCCTTTCTCTTTAACTATGTACATAAGAACATACAACGACGCACACACTACATACTCTTCCCGTATCGCGGATTACCGGTGCTGTACCTCAGATTCTGGACCCGCCATTATCACCTTACCGTATGCACTGTTCTTAACAAACCCTGACCCCACAGACCTCAACCCCCTTCCCCTCGACATACGCCCTATGGTCAAAATACCGCTCCACAAGCTCTCTGACGAACGCGGCGTCCGAGCCGCTCCACACGTCGAGCCCCATGTCCGCCATAGCCTGGCTGCCGATCCGGATTCCGCGTCCGCCCCTTCTTGTCTCCTGGTCACCATCGTCATCGGCATTGTCCGCGCCGCCGAGCAACGCCTCATTCTCATCCTCGTCCTCGACGGCGCTCTCGTCGCCTCTATCATCGTCCCCGTCATCGCCCGGATCCGGGTCCGAGTCGCTGCCGTCGCTGCCACCGCTGTTCACGACGTCCGCGAGCGTGCCGAGGATCCCCGTCGTGAGGCGGTGGAAATACGTGATGACGGCGAGCTCGACGCGTGCCTCGTCCGGCCCCTGCTGCTGGCGTTGTTGTTGTTGCTGGCCTGCGGCCGCCAGGGAGCCCACCGATATCGACAGGGCCGCGGACGGGGCCGCGCTCGCGTTCCTGTTCATGAGTGCCGAGGAGGCGGCGGGGACGAATGTCGGGAAGGACGAAGACGACAGGTCCGCGAGCAGCGCGGCGTCGTAGGCCGCCTCCTGGGCCTCGTCGGAGCGCCCCTGCTCGCCCGCCGACGCCCACCACATGAACCCGCTGTACGCTAGCGCGGCCCAGCTCAGGGGCTCGACGATGCGGCGCTCGTCGTCCTCGGTGAGCTCATAGGCTTCGTCCGCCGTCTTCTCGCTCTTCTTGCCTTTCTTGTTGCTGCTGTCTGGTACAGTAGTAGCGGTGGAGAAACTAGACTGCGCCGTGGGCGAGACGGTGCATGGTGGCTGCTGTTGCTGCTGGAGACGCGTCAGTCCGGTCCGCAGCGTGCGGTACCGCCGCAGGTCGCGCTGCGTGGCCTTCACGGGCACGCCGCGGGGACACTCGATGGTCGGCCAGACGCGCTCCTTGGCGTGGGCGGCGTGCGGGCCCGGCATCGTGATCAGCATGTCGCAGAGGGTGTCCTTGGTGGCTAGGATGCTGTCCGTCGTGCATGCTATCCAACCGGCCCCCGTGTTGTTCGTTGAAGACTTGCCGCCGGCCATTAGAAATGGGATGTCGTGTACACCGACGGTGAAGAGCGGCTTTAAGCGGTGGGGTGGGGAGCTAGGTGAGAGGAGCTCGACGGTCGGGAGCGGGATATTGGATACGATAGAGATGTCATAAACTATGCGTACTGTTAGAGAGAGCACAGAGAATCGGGTTAACATGGCTGAGGTACTCACCAAAATTACATATTTCGTGTACAGGCGCATGACATGAGATTAGAATACGCTTTCGCAACAACGCCGCACGCTGTATAGGAAAGATGAGTGGTCCGAATACGTCTAGCAGACGTGTTAAGCTCCGGGCTGGGTGGTATGGGGATAGCTTGTGGTCATGCGGTAGTAATGCTGTTCCGTCCGACATGGAGCGATTCCTGCCATGGCCCCGTGGTGGTGTCTTAGCAGGGATTTGAACGCTGATAGTCGGTGAGTCAGGCACGTGTTTCGGTAATGATGCCTCTGGTTCAGTCGTCTCACTGTCTCGCGCCTGGTGCTTCTCCCAGTATTCCTCTAATAGGTTGGTCTCTTTCGCATTGGCAGCCAATCTCCTGCTCATAGAAGTCAGCGAAGCCCCGAGATGGTGAGAGCCTCAAGAGACGTACGATGCCAATTCTTTCAGCCCTTCGACATGTTTCCAAGCTCTACCCAGCCGCCCGTAGCTCAACGGCACCAGCACGCCGACGGCAAGCATCCGTGCGTTACGCACGTCGCTGTCTTCGACCGGTGCGTTGACGAAGGCGCTGAGCCCCGCATATCTATCGTGCACGAAGTATATCAAGTCGTCCGAGACGGTATGCAGCCCGGAAGGGAGCGACTTGTACTCCACTTCGCCCTCGAGCTCGATGCCCGGCTGCCCGGCCTTCCACGACACCGTGTATCCTGCCTTGACGTCGAATTCGATAAGAAACAGCGCCGATATGGGAGGGACGTCGGGCAATATCGGCGCCTGTGAGACGGAGGGCAGTCGGACGCGCAGCTCCGGCTGACCTCGGCGGGTTGCCGCCATGGCTGGTTTGGCGTTGTCGGGGCGCGTGTTGTACTTGGTACAATGGTGTGTAACTCAGACGGCGGGATGGCGCATAACGTGTAAATAAGTAGCTCGGGGAAGACTGATGACTGACTACCTGTTGAACAGTCTCGAATTGGATCACGGCATGTGTTGGTGCCCTGAATGTGATTTGTTGGCGTTGTCGGTATAGCTAGCCGGTGATAAGCTTCCTCCAACCCGTATTGGCGGATATTGGTTTGGTCTCTGGATTGGGGATTCGGAGACGGATGAAGTCGGGGATCTCGGCCCATTTGCTGGAAGCTAAAAAACAGACCAAAAAGGTGGAATCGGCATTGGTGGGGCCAGCTGCGGCTGCTTACCGGGAGGGACGTACAATACAATACAGAGTACTACCTATAGCACGTGATGACGTACGTACATACGTACGGCAACCACCCCTAACATCAGAGGAAGCTTACTTATATATCTCGAAAATCGCAATTTTTATGCGTAAACATCAAGGCCAAATTGATCATGGTACCTCTAATTTCATAATACAGAGATAACTTATTACTATTTACGGAATATGTCGTGCCCCGTAAGTCTTGTATTCTTCTGGGCTAACCCAATGCCCCCAGCGGCCGCCATGCCACCACCATTTACATCTCTAGTAATTCAACTATAACAGCATGATATCAATTACATAAAGATTCTTAGGATCATAAGCATATTTTCATACATACAGATACGAGAATTCACTAGATGACGAACATCAAAATTCCAGGACCACTTATTCCGCTGTTCCCTCCTGGGCCCAAATTGCGAAATCATGACATCACAATACACTTGTCATTGATTTGGGACTTGGTGTGATGCAGTTAATTCATACATGTAGTGCTCGCCGCATAAAAGATCTTATATAGGTTATTAATAGTTTTTGTTATTCCAGACTCCCTTGCGATCATTATACACTTCCCTATCTTCAATCCAATTTGAATTCGATCTCGTGCGCGTAGCTGAACACTGATCTCTGATCAGCCATGGCATCTTCATCAACCGGCCCCGACAACGTCCCGGGTGGTCCCGTCCCGATGCAGGACAAGACTCTAGAGACCGGGGCCTCGATGATACAAGTGCGGGCACCTTGATGGGCAACTCTGTGCATCACGGAGCTAACATACCTAACAGGAATTCCAACCAGTCAAGCAACTTTGTGCTCACCTGAACGCCTTCCACACCTACGCAGACGACCCCGGTCGTCACGTAGAGGCGAACCACTACTGCGCTCACTTAAGCTCAGGTAGGTACTCTAGACTGCATCCCACCAGTTCCCGTATGTTCTTCTACAAAGCCTCAATCCCGGTTGACTGACCAAAAACCCGCAGACGTCCGGCAGTGCATCCTCTACGACAGCCCCGGCCCGAACGCGCGCCTCATCGGGATCGAGTACATGATCACGCCGAAGCTGTACGAGACGCTGCCGCCCGAGGAGCGGCGGCTATGGCACTCGCACGTGTTCGAGGTGAAGTCCGGTATGCTCGTGATGCCGGGCCCCACGGGCCCCATATCGCAGCGCGCCTGGGAAACGGCCGAGACGCGCGAGATGGAGGAAGTCGTCTCACTCTACGGCAAGGTCTACCATCTCTGGCAGACGGACCGCGGCGACCAGCTGCCCCTCGGCGAGCCCAAGCTCATGATGAGCTTCACGGGCGAGGACCAGTTCGACTTCGCCAAGACGGTCGGCGAGCGCGACGCCCGCTTCGGCACCGACTGGCGCCGCAAGAGGGAGATCAGGCAGCACATCCAGGAGCCAAAGATCCATCCCGATGCCGATTCCTGTTGGAAGAGGCGGAATTCGTTCTAATCTAGCTGGCTAGCTCGACATCAAGCTGGACATCAGACTAACACGGGTCGGATATGGAGGTATGAAGTTCTCACTTGAGAGGCAGGCTAATATAATCTTCTCTCATCCTGTCAACCATGTGTTGCTCCGCCGATTATAGTTGCGGCTACCGCCGACCAAGATGGACAGTAAAGGTGTAAAATCGACGTATGAAGTATACGTGCAATAGCCCAAAAGAAGACATTAAGGAGGTGTCGAAACGAAATACAGGGTGAATGAGTCCATCAATCGCACTGTGACTCATTCTAATATAGTTCGACAGGAGCATCGTAGTCTGCAAATTCGCCGAGCCGCCTCGTCCTTGGATGCGTCAAAGGGTAAGGCCGATCCCCAAGAAACCAGTCAGTCAGGGCTTCCGAGAGGCAACGGTTTTTATCTATCTCCGGATCTCCCAGCCACCAATTCTCAAACTTGGCTCGGGTCTCTCCGCGGGCAGGGCGCTCGTAATCATTCTTGTCCTCCACCTTCCCGTGAAGCCAGCTACAGACGCGGATGTCGTCCAACCGCAGGATTTCCTTCATCCGCCGCAACAAGCGGGTCCAAGAGGTCTTCACTAGTCGGATATCGCGCAGGTAAACCGATCGAAGCGTGTCCTTGTGCAGCTCGAAGAAGTCGAGCATCTCCTGCCGATCGGACTTGATTGCGACGAGATGCACTTTGCGGAGATGGTGCCACTTAAACCCGGGACGGACGATATCACGGAATGCCGCAGGGTAGAACAGGTGGTTGCTCAACGAAGTCTGGAAGCCTATGGAAAACGAGTTAAGTTGGGGCATAGCGCTGAGGAAAGATGCTATGACGCCCTTCGCGGTAAGCGGGCGCGCCATGGCGATGTACTTGGTATCGTCCTCGTGTATAGTGACATCGGTATCTGCAGTGCTGAACATGAGGTTGATGCTCTTCAGGCCGCCGCAATGTGCAATAATCTCATCGAAGAAACACTTGTCGATTAGACTCAGGTGCAGGTATCCGGCAGTGAGGACTTCGAGGTGGATGCCCGAACCCGCGAGCCCGTGTATGATAGCATCCATCTGACGGACGCCTTCTGGTTCCAAAGGTTGCATGCTGTAGTCGAAGAAGACATTGAAGGGACTTTTCTCTTCCCGGTAAAATTCTGGGAAGAAGCTAGAATAGTTTTCCATTACAACAGACCGAAGCGACGGAAGTCTGGAGAACACTTCCCGCAGCACGTCGAAGTCCTCTCTGGTCGATAACATCTGACGCTGCTCTTCGATAGCCATCACATAGTGACGGTAGTTTTCCTGGACCTCTTCTACGGAGAGAGGCACCTGGTGGAGATCGCAGCTTTCCACCTTCGGGACGGTATCCGGCAGCCAGTTTGGATTGCATCTCTCCACGTTCTGCCGGTAAGCACCGCGGGTGGTGTACTCGATATACTCCTCCAAGCTGATGGGCTGCTCTTTGAGATTGGCCGCCATGTATATCAGCGTTTTCACGTGCCGGCTGATGGTGGGATGCCGAGCCACGGCGCGGAGCTTCTCGAAATCGGCCTTCCAGAGGTAGAAAGCGATCTCTTCAAAACCGTAAGCGGCCCCCACGTCAGCGAGGGCCTTGCAGCAGAAACGGATTTGCCGTGCTTCGTGCGGAGACAGATATGAGCATATTAGGTGGAGCACCTCCGGAGGGAGGCGTTCGGTGATGGCCTTCATCCCTCTCTTCCCAGGATGATGCTCGGGTGGAAGTCCACGGAAACTGTTTGCAATTTGTTTGGGATAGAATATCAAATCAGACCAGGTATGGGTTTAAAAGAAGTAGCTCATGCGCCTTGGTCGAAAGACATCATAGTTATATATGTACAATACGTTGGTAGTCGGCGGTCACGGTCCGCCAGCTGGCCCGAGCTTCAATACCTCCTCCCAGTCCCGACTTCCTCTCACCGTTATTAGGTGTAGGAGTTACATGAGTCTACTGCAGGCACATGCGAAAATTGTAGCCCTTTTGCAACCCCTAATGCAAGGGAGGTTATTACTAAGTGGGTCTCCTGGCTAGCATACCTAACAGTGCGTTAAAACTTACCCAAAACACCATCCGTAATATCTTAATACATACATGCCACATAATACTTCGTACTGTGAAACCTGGTAAAACCTGGGACAAACATTTATCATGACAGTGGTAATCTAGGACTTTGTCCATTGTGCGCCTCCCTATTACTCTTACTTTGGTCGATCCTTTGATCGCTTGAGCGGGTAAGAAACTATCTTTACATCCGCGCTCTGAGCTTAAGGGCCCCTGATGCCGGCGGCTCCGACACTCTAGACTCCCAAATGGAGGATCGGCCGACGTCATAGCCAGAGTTGGCTTTATTACGTGCCGCATTCTCCTCGATCCGGAGTTCCAATTCCGCTGCTGCAATTCCTGTGCCGCCTGAGGTCGAGGGAGGATGTTCCCCCATCGCGGAGCTTGAGTTGGCAGCAGTCTCAGGAGTCCGTGCCGCCCCGTGATTGTATCCTCCTCACCTAGCTCATGGCCTCCACGGCTGGCTTGGCTCCGCTCCTCCGCTCCTTTCATGGCACGATTCGCGATGGCTATATCGTCAGGGAGGGGGCCTCCACCCATCGTAGACCAAGGCGCTGCTCAAATGCCACGGAACGTGTCCTCGAGAGGAACGACGTATCCGCCGCCGAAGTGATCGTTTGCGACGACATAACCGAGAACCCCGTTTGAGGTTAAGTTCACAACCCATGACCCCAAGTCCCCGTCGACACTCTCTTGACTGTGAGTTAGCGATGCGCCGCAATGACAGACAATCTCAGAATCACCTTTTCCGTCATTCAGCTTGACGACTAGCGTGTTGATGAATCCTCACCCCGGGCCGAGCAGTAATCGCGACGGGAGGGGTGATATGGTGCCCATCTTTGGGCCCTTGCGATCCGCTCATAACTGCTACCGGCTGGTTCTCAACGCTTTGTTTAGATGGCCAGGACTTGAGTAGGAGTCGGTCGTGTGGTACGTCGAATCGAAGTTCCTCCTTTAATACGAGAATGTCTCTGTAATCATTCATCCCGATCAAAGCCAAGTCGTAATACCCGGAGCCGAGGGCTCTAGCTCCACGCATGTTTTTCTCGTACTACTTTACAATCTGATACAAGACTTTCCCTTTGAATCCCGTCCGGGCGCCGAAAGGTTGTGTCGGATGTCTAGCCTATGATGAGATTGCTCATCATCGTGGCCATCTTGACTAACGCAGAGATCTGTCTCCATCTCCGTATCAGAATCCGAGTCACAGTTGTAAACGTACCATTCGTCGGTCTATGGCGCGGAATCGCTCGCAATAGGAAAGTAAGTGACCTCAATGTTCTCGACGGCATGGCCTGCCGTGAGCCATACAGCTTGCATGTTCCGTCGAAGGAAACAGCTTTGATAACACCGCCAAATGTGGCTCTTCAGTCGGGTGTGGAAAAAGATCCAAGTTGGATTGGAGTTCCGCAATACGTCTTTCTCAGCCGTGAGTGTGGTCTTCCAAGGACGCACAGACGATATCCTCGCCCCTGGGTTCTGGAGGGCGGGGGTAGACTTGTACCTCAAAGGAAGGTACAGACTGCTCTCGTGGCTGTAATAGCGCCCGGGCAAACGAGTTGCCAAACCGTTTCTCAACGCGCTTGTGCTGCTCCGTGTGAGTAAACACGACTATACGGCTTCGCATCTTTCTCTGATGTTCCCAGGATCATCAGAGCGCCTAACAGCAGGTGGTGGGTGGGGAGGAGGTTAAGGGAGTGTAATTTATAAAGATTTACCTATATATGATTGCAACAACTTGGCGACGGCCCCGTTCCCTCTCTCGGCAGCATGCGATAGCGGCGTCCAACCCTCCCTAGTACTCGCCTCGATATTGGCTCCCTTTTCAAGAAGCAGCTTGACGGTGGCCTCGTGCCCTTCCCGGATGGCATGTATTAACGGCGTCCAACCATTACGGGTTTTGGATTCGATATTGGCTCCATTTTCAAGGAGCAGCTTAACGACGGCTTCGTGCCCCTTCCGGGCGGCATATATTAGCGGCGCCCAACCACCACTTTTCGATTCGATATAGGCTCCCTTGTCAAGAAGCAGCTTGACGACGGCCTCGTGCCCGTTGTTAGCAGCATGCCATAATGGCGTCCAACCATAACTACTTTCCGATTCGGTATCGGCTCCCTTTTCAAGAAGCAGCTTGACGACGGCCTCGTGCCCATTTTTGGCGGCAAGTAATAACGGCGTCCAACCATCCTTTTCCGATTCGATATCGGCTCCCTTTTCAAGAAGCAGCTTGACGACGGCCTCATGCCTATTATTAACGGCATGTAATAGCGGCGTCCAACCAACACCACTTTTCGACTCGATATCAGCTCCCTTTTCAAGAAGCAGCTTGACGACGGCCTCGTACCCATTGTTGGCGGCAAGTAATAACGGCGTCCAACCATCCTTTTCCGATTCG